>VWYH01004274.1:0-32729 GCA_013399365.1 Pampusana beccarii | reverse complement strand
TTTTTTTTTTTTTTTTAAAGACCTTATTTCACCATTTCAGTATGAAGAAGTTACACACAGGGGAGCCTTGAAACTTCTTTCATGTTCATACCCTTTAATTCAATTAAGGCCCTAAGCTAAAGCAAAGAGCTAGCAAGAGTCAGATACTATTGCTGCTGATAATGTAACTGCCAA
This sequence comes from Pampusana beccarii, assembly GCA_013399365.1. Classification (NCBI taxonomy): domain Eukaryota; kingdom Metazoa; phylum Chordata; class Aves; order Columbiformes; family Columbidae; genus Pampusana; species Pampusana beccarii. The sequence continues at coordinate 32,555 of VWYH01004274.1, read as the reverse complement.
AAAAATTAATGGCATATAAACAATTCAAGTAGCTGTTTTGTTTTAAGCTTTCCCTTCTGAAGCAGGTTAGTTTGTCTAGTAGAGGACAAAATTATGGATGAATTCCTGACTCACTTTCTTCAGTCTTTGATTTAAAATAGGCCACTGGATTTAGGCACTTGAGGTGCAAAGAAGTATTTATATTTTCTAAATGGCGTTCTGTGATCTGAAGAGATCAATGGCATACATTTTACTTGCATTGCCTGCGTTTGGAGCCTAGGGGGAAAACAAAAGCACAAATAATGGATTGATTTAGATGGAATTTGAGATTATAGTCTAAGGATTTCAGACACATTTTGTGGACGTGTGAGAGGTCACGTAAAGACCCAGCCATGTGGGATTTTTATATGGTCCAAGCATTGGCTGTCAAATGTATGACTTCTAAAAAAATGGAATTTAGGCTTAAAATTATTAATGTAGTTACAGCCTGATTCTGAGCCCTAAAGAGTGAGTAATAAAAAACAGGCAATAGGAAAACAAAATAATATTTAACTAAATTAAAAAAATAAAAGACCAGTTACGGTGAATACTTTTACACTGACACATTTTCATGTATTGTCAAACAAAGAACTCACAAATACCTATTCTGACCCAGAATAGAAAAAAAAATGCATAAAATGAAAAAAATACTCAGAAAAATATGTCTAAAAAATCCTATCCCCTGAAACCCGTAGAAATACCTAAATCTGCTGAAAATACATGGAGAAGTGGATTCCATGGTCAAGGAAAGATACTGAAATAATGGACAGTGTATATTTGAGGGGCTGTATTTTTCATGAGGCATGTTGTTTAATTAAATAATGACAAAAAAAGAGAACCATGAACAATGTTGTCTGTATACATTTGGGATAACTGGCCTGAAAAGGGCATCAAATTCTCACCTCCTAACAGGAGAAGTCAGGTAGCAGCTGTAGTTCAAGTACCTACCTACAGATCCTCTCTCACAACAGGGATTTTAAAAAGAACACAGCTTTATCTGCTCTCACTTTCGGCTCTTGGACGCTGCTTTGGATCAAACTGATTGGAGACACTGGCAAGCTGGTTTGCTTGTCATCTTCTCCCAGAAACTCACAGAGTATCTCAAAATAAGGGTGAGGTGAGAGGGAAGAACCTTCTCCCTATGCAATCCGTGCAAATGCCCGGCATCCAATTTTGGTAGGATCTACTCAGGAAATCAGTGTCCTGTGGACTTGGCTTTGGGTCCTGTAGGTTATATGAATTTTTCCTCTAGGAGTGTTGTATGAGAAATAATTCTTCTCTAGTGAAAAAGCTGCCTCTTGGACTTCACTGCACCTCCTTAGGATGTCCATGCTGCCTGACCTCGTTAATCCTGTTTTTCATGGTCACTGTACTGTGCAGTTATTCCATTAACATATTGTAGTACTGCCTGAGGCTGCTCTAATGTATGCTCGATTCTATATTCGCCTAATTTATTTAGGCATTTGTAGTGCATTGACCACTGTAGGGTCTCTCTTTCTATGGGGAAATGAGGAGAGCATATGGCGTGGAACTGTGAGCTGTTGACTGTGCTCCTGGGAAGCCCTGTAAAAGGGCACACATACTCCAGCACAGCAGTTCCACACACCAGCTCAATTAAAAAGAAAAAAAAAAAATTGCAACAATTTTCCACATAGGAAGGGCTTTATATACATTTATGTCTATACAAACTGTGCACTGGAGGAAGGGAAGGGAGAATGTGCCTACAGCCTATAATAGGTGTTTAAACCCCTTGACAAATTTGGGATCCAGCTCAAAGAGTAGATGTTGCAGAGCTCAGAAGCAAATCACATTATATGGCAATGCAGGGAGCAACACACAGTTCATTCTGTACATTCCAGTTTCTGTCGTTTTTAGAGGGAACAATAGAACTGACTGGATTCAGCAAACAAAGTAAAAACTGTGACAAGGCGTTAATAGAAATATGGCTTCTTTCCATGAGATCATCTCTTCTGCATTTTACATATATACATACGTTTCCTTGCTTGGAAATAAAGGTCGTAATTCCTTTATCCTTTTTGCTCTCTGAATATATACATGGCCTCTTTCTTTAGGAATACAAAAAAAGCACAAGATGCTAACTGACAGAACCTGAAAAGTATAAGAATGCTTTCTTTTAATTACACTTAGGTTAAATAGATGTTGGTGCAAGTTGTGAATCAAATATAAATTATTTTCTTTTGCAAGAATACATAAGCATCATCAACTATTGAAAAACATTTTTTAATTTTAAATTACCTCACATCCAATCCTTATTAGCATCTTAGTTTTATTAGTAACTGTATTTAGTTGAACAAAAGTGGAGAGAAAGCCTAATATGTTAATGTTTCGTTCTTTTATCACCAATGTTTAAATTGTATCCCATGTCTAATGGATAGTCATCAGAGGGTATCTGTAGCACATCCTGAGTTGTTTTCCTTATGTTAAGAAAAATACTATAGATTTTTGATGACATTGTTGAGAAATGGCTCGTGATTTTGGGTGCCAGAACTGAGGCCCTTTATCTTTAGCAGATGTACCCACAGTTACTACGAATACAGTTCACATGCTAAAGGACAGTAACAGTGAGAATGAGAAACTAATTCACTCAAAATCTAGGAAAATTAAAGATCAGGCAGTCTGCCTTTTGTTTAAGCATTAAAACATCCACTCATCTTCAAGGTAAGCCAGGACAACGTGCTCAAAATAATGAAAAGCCAGCCCGAGCTTGAACTAAGAACCCATCACTCCTCTGTCCCTGTCTTTACATGTGCAGTTGCTGTAGACACAGAGAAAGAGATGAGGGAGCAGTTACCAGCTCACAGCCCTGCCTTGGCCATTTGTCCCTCAATAACAGCAAGGAACAAGGCAATTGGGAGAACAGAGCTGAGTGCTGCTAGAAGGGTAAGAATACCCTGAAAGGCAAAAAGCTTGTTTGAATTGCTTTATGGCAACGAAATAGCCTTTGAAATCATTTGAATTACAAACAGTGAAAGTTTATTGTTAGACCAGTTATTGTTTCTGAGCCACAGGGGACATCTGAACAGGGAGGGAAAGGTTGGAGCCAGATGGAGGAGGAAGGAGTTTCTTACCAGTGTGTTGCCTGTGTGGCATCTCAGGCAGTACAAAGAGCAGATGTTTGCTGGGGGAAGGAGAACCCTTACCTGTGTAGTACCTATTTAGTTACCAGTGCCGGTCAGCCTGGTCCTGGGTGCAGGTAGGCTGCAAGGGGAAGGGAAAACTATAGAAATCTGAAAGGAGGGAGGTAGAAATATTTACTTTCCTCCTNAGAGGTGGTAGATGCCCCATCCCTGGAGACATTCAAGGCCAGGCTGGACAGGGCTCTGAGCAGCCTGGTCTAGTTGAAGATGTCCCTGCTCATTGCAGGGGAGTTGGACTAGATGACCTTCGAAGGTCCCTTCCAACCCAAACTATTCTATGGTCTTATGATTCTATTTTCATCTACAGTATCACACATAACTTTAACCTCCCATAAGATTCTGACTTCAGTTTTAGGTGGAGCTTCTGGAGGTGAGGAAATAACAAGAAGGTGTTGAAAGTCTGAAAGTGGTGTTTACACCATGTGTGTCCTTAGGGAACTGAGTTCGTCTTCTCATAGCTGTAAAACCCAGGAGAAGAGTCCACAAGTAGGTATGTGCAGACCACAGTGTTGTGTAGCGCCTACACCATAGGGTCATATGGATATAGTTTTGCTGAAGAACTGACCCTTGCCACTGATTCAAGTAAAGAGAGAAACCATCCTCTTGGAGAGAAGTTCCAGGTTACAGAAAGAATACAAAAACTAAGCTCTTGACACTATAGCGTACAGAGAGAAGAAGTGCAAAAACTGCTTTACATTATAGCTCCCCTAATATGCCTGACCAGATCTCCAAAACAAATCAGCCAGCTCATCATCCCATCTGCAGTTCCAACCTCAGACAGATTCTGGGTCATCAGAGAACCAAAACACTGCCACTTGTCCCACCAATAGGAACTTATCAGCTGTAAGTCCCTGACTTTAACCGTACTAGTGCATTCTTGGAACAGGAAAATGTATTTACTAAGAAACTGATGTCAAGAAGTGTCGTGAGCACTGGCTTATCCAAGCAAAAAACTGCAATTCCCCTATCTGAATAACTGCAGTATACTTCTGCTGAGGGGACACTGCAGGGATATACCATGAATAAAATTATGACTTATTTCAGCAAGACCTCCTGCCTCCAAACAGCTGAAAGCACATTATCAGGGCAACAGGCTACAACTTCAGCTCCAGATAAGATTTATTCTATAAAGAAACCAACTCTGTGATGAAACATGGGAAAACCTGTATAACTGCATACGTTGCATAAAGTAAATTAACAATTTATAACTCATTCATGTAATGCAGTTGCTCGCAGTAGATCACTGAAGCTTTAAGAAGGCACTATTTTCACTCTGCTTACAAAAAACAGTTGCTATCAGAGGCCTGAAGGAAATTGTAGGTGTTAGCTAGCCTAACCGTCATGGATTTGACTGCCAGTTTTCTATCAGATTGAGATTGTGCATGCTTGCATGCACAACTAAGTGTCAGACTCCTTACATGCACTGCAACTCAACTGGGTCACGTTAACAACATGTTCAGAAGGGTGTCTTTAGGTGTTCTCCCAGCCAAACCAACTGTAATCAAAGCCTTGCCTCAGCCTCATCCTCAGTAACAAAAATACACCTGTACTTTTCTCTTACCCTCAGTGTTGTCAGAGGTCTGACTTGATGGTCTGAGATAAAATGTGTATGTGCCTGTTCACTTGCAAAACAATTCCAGCTTGTACTTCATGGATGTCAGGGTGTTTGTCTTTGGAAATTTGGGTTACTGATTTCCTCTCTGAGCTTTGTGGAGGTGTCTCACAGTGCGACTTGGGGCGAGTGATACCTCACACAACAATTATATGGCCAAATCAGTGAAATATGCCTATGCCTATGCCCAAAATGAGTGAAATGTGCCTATGCCCAAAATGTACAAACTTAGGACAAGTTCTCTCTCTATTTACATGGACTTTTTTTTTCTTCTCTTTCACCTGAAGTTAAGTGGTACCAGTGTAAAAGAGCTGTGTGCATGGTGGTACTTGATTCAGAAATAAAGCATTTGACTAGTTCCATGACATGGTATTATTTTGCAGGGTATTTAAGTTACTGGATGATTATACAGGAATTTAGGCATTCATACAGTTTTTGCCAAAATGAATTTCATATTCTTTTCTCTCTCTTACATTCAGTACATAAAGAAAATAATTTCTGACCTATAAAAATGGCATACGAAAACTCTCCCCCGCCTTTTCCAAAGTTTAATCCAACAATCAAAAATGACAACACCATAGATAAGCACAAATGCCAGCCAGCTGCACACTAGCACAGACATGTTTCATGGAGGAGGTGGTAACAGCTCACGCTTTTTTACAGAAAGAAGGCTGATGTAGAGTCATGTTTGCTTTCCAATATATATGTTCTTAAAAAACTGTATTGCTCAGTTAAAAACAAAATAAAACAACTGCTGCTAACATGAAGACAGGCTTCAAGTGATCCTTCAGTTTCCTAAATCGTGGTTTGTTATCTTGAAATAATGCAGGCACATGCACACACATGTGCTCTCATATGCAGGGGTAAACTTTCTAAATACTTGCGTATTTTCCTAGTGCTCAAGTGCTCCTGTTACAAAGTTTGTTCACTAAGACGGAATGAATATTTCAAGTCAAATGTAGTGATTTTTCTTCAGCTAGACTGAAACTATTCCCTCAGAGCCCAAACACAGGGAAAGCATGGAAAGTGAAAAAACAGGGACTGCTCTGTGGAGAGGGGGTGGCTGGCTTCCAAGGGCACAAAGAACGTACATGTCAGAGCAGCTGCAAGTGCTTGAACTGGGATCCAAGCACACAACCACAGCCCTCATGGTGATTAAGGAATAACTTAACGCTCTGTAGAAAGATCTGTTATTTATAACGTGCAGTGCTCAGCGCTGTACAACCAAGAAGGAAAGCACCAACTCGGCTCCTTTTCTCCAATCTTAAATTTATCAGCGGCTCTCGGATCATTCCCAGCACACGGTGTACTTGAAGCTCAGACACCTGGTTATACCAGCTTTCTTAATCATGCATTTAAAAATGTATTCCTGCTTTGATTTTATACTTTCAAAACAGTTCAGCTATCACCTGATTGCAGTTTACGCACAACCCTAATCAACATATTACAGTTTGGGAACTGCTGTGCCATATCTTTCCATTAAAAGGAAACAAGCTGTTTCTGTGATGCACCTGATTGCCTGTTCACACGACAAAGTTAAACCCTTTTTAAAAAAATAGCAAGTATTAAAAGTATTAAACACTTTTCAACTGTGCAGCCGTATGAGGTTAAGCCTTTCCCACCCCCTGCATAATGCTGCTCACATTATGCCTCTGGAAACCTGTCCAGGTGTGCTTCCCACTGCCTGGAATCACGGGGTTGGTAGAGACAGGATCTTGAAACCGCTGACACTGGCTTTCAATACACTCCTTATTTCCAAGTAAATATTCTGCAAGCGTGTGATTTTTTGGCACTACTTTAACTATTGTGGCATTGCCCCGAAGGACAGACTAACCCAGTTTAGAATAAGTGCATTTAATAGTGCAGCGCTCTATAGCCTGTCTAGTAGGGCTTTAACCATGGCTTTGTAAATGATTTCAAAACCAAGTTACGAATCAAAGTGAATTTTTGGTTGACTGTTTTTTTAAATAATAATTTGAAGGTTGTTTTGCAGGTTTTTGTTTCTGCGAAGTGTACAAGTTCACCTAACTGTAAGCATATTTGTGTAATTTTTGCTTTTGAATCAGAACGCAAGTTACTGTTTTAAGAAAGATTTTTTACATTGAGCTTGCTTAAAATATGTGCATTCAAGAGCAAGCCAGAATGGCTGAATGACCTTCCTTCCCTCCCTCCCACCGCCGCATGGAAACCCATATACTATGACCAGATCTAGTAAATGCTGTTCCAGGGGGAGTTCATTTCAACTTCTTCAGTTTATGTCCAGTACATTTATTGTGGTTTAAGTCAATGGCCATGCACTACTGGACAGGAGATTCAAATGTTCAATAGAAAGTACTTTGTTGTTACTTTATGTATGAGTAAGGAAACATGCTGTATGTACATTACTATGTCAGTGTTTTTAACATAGTAACAAAATAATTTTATTCAGCAAGAATATAGCCTGAAATTATTCAATATGGACAAAAATACCCTAATAAAGTTGTCAAAAGGTTTCATAATGAAACCAAAAGCGTGTCCAGTTTGGAATTTCTTCTGTGACCATCATTTGGACTAAGCATGCTGTAAGGTTCATAAGCTTCTTTCAAAGATTCTGCACTGGATTTTAGCTACACGTCTTGTGAGCCATTGCATAACCAAATGATGGGAAAATTGTGCTTTTACAGTCCAAGCAAAATCTAGTGATTTTGAAAAATGATGAGACCAAGACCCCAAAAATTGACCCAGGGTCAGTGTCCAAGTACAGAGTGTTGAGACCCAGCATACTGCTTCTTGCTGGACCCAGATTTTCCTTCCTTCCCGTTCCTGGTGAACGACAGATAGAAAGTGATTTTGGCAGCTAAGCTACAGCCATTAAATATTGCGTTTGTCACAGTAATCTTTTTCTCAACTGTTTTGTTCTGGTGCTAATGTTGCTCCAACTCCCACATTAATCTTGCATTTTTGTTTCACATCTGGTGAGGGAACGATGAGGTAGCCCTGAATAACATGCAAATATGAGTTCATATTTGCACACCGCTATCTTTTTTTGCCCATCAGTATTCTTTAAAACAGAAAAATATTTTTCTTTGTTAGCACATTGATATACAAAAACATAAGAATGTAACAATATTGCCATTATTTGGATTACATAAAGAATTCAGAAAAATGTATGAAATTGTCTTGTGTATGCAAGATACAAACTAAATTTTTGTTCTTTTTAACTGACTGGCTTTATCTTCTTTCAATGGGACTTCTAAGGACTATTAGAAAACTATTCAAAGCCACTACAAATGCAGAATAGACTAGGCCAGTAAGTCAAGGGAAAATACAGATTTTCTCCTGGAAGACTCACCTTTGATGTAACTAAATTGGCCTAAGTACAGCCCTGAAAATTATAAGTGTTTCTCTTGCCAAGTGAGCATGAAGGCTTTGCCTCCATCTGCAAAAACAACTAAGTGGCTATTGCACTGAGCTCTGGTGTTTGAGGGACTCTCAAATACTTGCTGATGGTTATGGAGACAATAAATGAGACTTTGTTTTCCCAGTATATTTGTATTTTTAAGGGAGAACCAGTCCTCAGGAGACAGGTGTCTAGACCAGAGAAACAGCATTAAGTAGCCCACCATCTGACAAAGCAGATAGCGTAGGCATAGCCCTGCTCAGATCAGTCAGACAAAGCTTCACAAAATCCTAATTTTGCCCCATCAGCAATATAATTAATGTCAGGAGATAGACAGCAAAAAGATGGTACACAGGTGGAAACAGGGTCAATCAAAGGTGGAGAGACACGAGAGGAAGTGTGTAGCTGCTATCACCTCTTGAAGATAAGGTTATCTGAAGTCTTGTGTTTTCAGGTGTTTACAGATGCATCTTACTATTTGGTTCAAATATTTACTGGACCTCATCAAATAATCAAGCAAGTGGGATTTATTATTGTTGTTTCCAAAGCTGATTACAGAGGACAGATATTGCTTGCTAATCTTTTCCCATTCCTTGATTATACATTTAGAATGTATGCTCCTGCATCTCTTTTCAGAGCACAGATGTTAAAACCACAGGACATCGGTTTAATCCTCAGGTACTGTCACAGCTATGGATCCAGCTGGTTTTATTCCAGGTAAAGTGCAGCCAACTGCAATATGCCTACTTATAAAACCATAATTGGGGTAACCATCATCTAAGCAAATAATGTTTTAGCTGACCCATGCACAAAATAAATCCCTCTCCTTTAGATATTAAGCTTGTAGTCTCTTATCACCTTACATGATGGGAGGTAGGGACAGTTCAGGAGTTTGTCCAGTTTTTATAGCAGAGCAGAAAATGTAGAGCTTATCTGACTTGAATGGAGACAGATTTTGACCCTTGCTGCAGGAAAACACAGCTATTGCCAGAGTTGCAGATGACTCTATTACTTTAGCTGGGAACCCCATTGAGGAAAAGAAAAACAAGAGAAAATCTCCTGAGTTAGATAGAAAGTTTCAGCCCCCAAGCTGCAGTAAGACTCAAGTGTGCTGAAGCAGACAGTCTGATCTAGTGATAGAGAGTGACTTGTAAGAGAGCAAATGAGGAATGCAGGCACATTTAAGCATTTGCTTCGGTTTGGAAAGGAAACCTAAAGTACATGCTTCACCAGTTCAAGCCTTTAAAGGAAATACTTAGGGCTCATGTCTGAAAGTGGGTAGCACATTTAAAAGTATTTCTTAAAATAACAAGGGGGAAGTAGTTGTTAAATTGATTGTTCATTAATTAAGAGGACTCTGGAAATCAAAGTATTTGCTGAAGAAGTAATTAAAAATATAAGCCAAATCATTTTTGGAACGTGAATTACTTCTTGTTTAAAAGTAGCTCGTTAAAGAGATGACAAGCTGTATTAGACCATCCCAGCTACAACACTGCAAAATTCACAGAGAGAGTAAAGATTTACTGTGCTGCACACCTGAGGATGTACCTCAGCCGGCAGCACGTGTGAGCACTCTTTATTTACTTTCTACTCCCACAGGTGTTCACAGAGTATTGTTCCCACATCAGCAGGCAGAAAGGGCTGAAAGCACCCAAAACACTCCTGTGAGCTCATATTGCTGCATAAACACAAGCCACACACGCGTGCCCACCATGCAGGTGCACGCCTGCCTGTGCACGCAGCCGTGTTTTGGCACCGGTTTGATTTATCACCACAAAGCGGCTCGTGATAGTTTAGGGTTTGAGGTGTGGATCCGGTACCTCAGGTACTCAAACAAGGGCTCCTTTCTGCACAGTCTTTCCGGCAGCAGAGCCGTCCAGCTGCCACTTCCAGGCCAGCAGCCCTGTGCAAACACCCAGTTATGAATACCACATAGCCTGGGCGTTAGTCACGGCACGTCGCAGGCTAGCATGTGTTCACGCAAATAGTATGAAAGTCCACAAATACATAAAAACCCTGTCAGCTGGCCTCAAGTGCAAGTATACAAACAAGAAAATGCATTTACCATGGGAGAGGAAGGACTGCGGGGCAGTTGCCAGGATTCATCCGGCCTCCAGGGGTGGTGCTACCTGCCATCGCTAAACCCTCCCTGCTGAGCAGACCTATGGAAAGACTGGCCCAGAAGCCACCCATGCCTTCCAGCTCCAACCTATTCCAGTGTCCACTTGGGTAGAGTTATGGGCCACACACAGGGCCTTGCCTCAAGAAATTCCCACAGGACCAAATCAGAGAAGAAGGAGACGTTTCTGCTCAGTTTTCCCCATGTTGTTCATTGTGCAGAGGCAGCATCGTACATGTGCTCCATGCAGCCACCACCTGCACACTGTAAACTTTTTTCCTGGTTTCCTCTCAGTCCCATCTGCATTGCTCTGTGTCCTTTCCAACATGGGCCTCTTTTAGTCTTTCATGGATAATTCCACAACAAAAAGAAACTTGGATTTCTCATAGAGTTGCTGAAGTCCCCCAGTTTTATTTCTTCCTCTACTATAAATCAACCACCCCTGAAGACCCTGGAGCAAAAAGTGCGTACCCAAGAAATACAGAAATACAGAATGGTTTGGGTTAGAAGGGGCCTTAAAGGTCATCCAGTACAACAACCCCCTCCTGTGGGCAGAGACACCTTCCACTAGACAAGGTTGGTCAAAGCCCCGTCCAACCTGGCCTTGAACACTCCTAGGGTTGTGGCATCCACAGGTTCTCTGGGCAGCCTGTTCCAGTGTCTCACCACCGCCATCACAAAACGTTTCTTATATCCAAACTAAATCTACCTTCTTCCAGTTTATAACTGTGAGCCCTTGTCCTGTTACCATAGGCCTTGGTAAAAAGCCTCTCTCCATCTTGCTTAGAAGCCCCCTTTATATATTGAAAAGGCACAATAAGGTCTCTCCAGAGCTTACTCTTCTCCAGGGATGGCCCCGACCGAGGTGCAGGACCTTGCACTTGACCTTATTGAAATTCAAGATGTTCACATAGGCCCGCTGCTCCAGCCTGAAAAGATACATTACAACCTTTTGTTGCTGAAGGGTGTTTGCTAGCTAAGATTTCTCCTAAGAAATGTAAAGAATGTATGAACCAATAACATAAAATAGTTTACAAAAGACAATTTATTAGAGCAGCAAGCCGTTGGAGCCCTTTCACCAGCCACCATGACTCATGTATAACAAGGTGATGAAATGATTCATCCTGCAGGAGAGTTGTGTTTACGCTGCATTTGTCACACTTCCAGCCCCAAAGCATTTGGTCCAATGGCTTTTCTTATCCCAAGGGGCACCACTTGTCCAGACAAGGAGCAATACAAGTTCTTTCACACTTGCAGGCTTGACAGTAAGCAGGCTGACACTACAAGGTGGATGGATAAAAATGAATTAAAAGAATGTCCTTTTGCGGCTGCCTTAGGTGATGGCAGGAGGAGGAGGAAGAAGAAGGGAGAGCTAACTGGGCTTGCTCCTGTGTTTGCATTAGGGTGAGTCTTTTGTCTTTACACTTCACAGCTCACTGTGAGGTCATTCCACTTAAATTTAGAAAGGCATCATCCAACAGATATTAGTCAGTCATGGAGGCATTTGATCATTAGTACCAATACCACAGCTGGGAGATCTATAGCCAAAGGGTCAATGTTTTAGACATATGTCTGTTTTTCAAAGGATGCAAAGATACTGCCTGTTTTATCTCTTTGGATTAAAAAGAAAAAAAGTATCTGCAGAAACAAAGCTAAAATTACTTAAAGCTTTACCAGCACTGATTTTGTATGGTTTTAAAATATTCCTGTGTTTTATTCAGGATCAATAGAGAAACATATTTCATATAACTTTTCTGGGCATATTACTTCAGAGCAGGAGCAGGGAAGAATGATTGCATGCTCAACCGTATCAAAATCATATTGTTTCAGCAAACATCATTTAATTTTCTGACCTTTCAATCTCTCTGACCTATTTCTGAGAAGCTTATTGCTCTTGTCAGGTCAGAACTTGTTTCAAAGAGCCAAGTGTCAACTTTCCACTTACAGATTATGCTGGCAGGAGTCTATCTGCTTACATAGGATATGTCTTTGTCCTTGACCTGCGTTATTTCCATAGTTCTCTAGTGCAGAAACAAGGAATTAGCCTTCCAACACAATTTATAGATGACATTGATCAGTGAGATAAAAATCCACAGATGATTAGTTCTGCCTTATTTAGAAGTTAATGAGAAAATCAACCTTCCCTTTACTGAAATGGACAACATGAATGTTTTCTGGGAAACAGATGAGATGCCCTATTTCAAAAATGATACGTAAAATAAAGTGCCCAAAACCCTATAGAAATTATAAGGCTCAAAAGGTAGGTTGGATAATCAAAGGCCCCCGGAATTCTCCTTACACCCAAGCCTATTTTGTTAGAGAATTCTAAAATATCATTGAAGACAGTCAAGAAAACCACTCAGTTTTGTGGTGTGTTGTGGTAATTTAATCTTTAGCCTGCATGGAATATTATACAGGAAAACCACATTTGTAGAGCTTACCTCTTAAATGGGAGCACAATTATAAATAGTTGAAACTTATCTCAAATGGCAAGAGAGACAGTGGTGTAGGCACATGTAAAGGCGTATGCTATGTACCCATATTTTTAGAGAGCACAAATACAGTTACATGTTACATACAGCACAACACCAACATCACTCCCCCCAACCCAACAAACAAAACCACACACAAACCCAACCAAAATTAAACAAAAACTAGGAAGTTTGGTGCTAGTTTAGCCGTTGCTTTCCAGAGTGAGCTCTGCATTTTCATAAACATCAAGCTCTCTTGAGAAAGTGCCTCAATTTGGATCCCAGAAACAGAGACACTTCTCAAGTTACAGATGTTATTGACACACAGACCATGTATAACTCTGTGTATTGCATATGCCTTTTCTCCCCTTAGGCCAAACACATTGCTGTAGATGTGTTGCCATTTACTAAAATAGTTACAATGTGATATGTGAATCAGGAAAGTAAATAGTTTCATACAAACCAATTTCCTTTTAGAGATATTTCTGCCAAAGTTATAAATGCTGCTGGTAAGCAGTTGAAGTCACCCAAATAAATACGATGGTAAGGTATGGCAAAAGTAGAGCATTGGTCAGTTTTACTTATGGTTCTACATTTGGTTTTGCTTATACCATTTTTCTGCATCAAGCCAAGTAAAAATGTTGTTTTTAGGAATTTGTATTCTTCAAACCTGGAAGTGAAGGAACTGCTTTTCTGCTATTACTTCTGAGGGAAATCTTAAAAAATAAGATGCTGCAGAGCCGTTGCATAGTATCATGGTATTCCAGGGACCACAGACCAGGGCAAAAAAGACAATGGATTTATCTGGGTTCAGCTGTACATCCCTCTGTAATATGGCATTAGTCTTACTAAAGGATGTAATGGGCCTCTTAGATGTAGGAGTGAGACAGTGCACAGATGCGAAGAAAAAGCTGTTATTCTCTTCCAAAACGGCAATCTGTCCTGTCGCTATTTTGCTTTCAGGTTCCCTCAGTTCCTTCTTCCTTGTACACACATTTTTTTCACTGTTAGGCTTAAGTGCAGATTCTCCTTAACCTGAGTTCGCTAAGAATGTTGTGTCGAGCCAGCTCTTTCAGCTTTCATGTTTTTGGCCACTGAGATCAGCAGATCAGTTTGGTTTTATTTCCCCCAACAGGGATGTAATTTACAACGGAGACCTAAAGCTCTCATTTCTAAGGGACATCCTTGCAAAGACAGTTGCTGTCTGACACAGCTGTCACAGGACACCAAGGAAATCATGTCATGAAAATAATACTGCCACCCCTGGGTATACAGCATATCTATCATTCACGCAGTGTTACAAGGATGATGGAATGGCACGAGGGGGTAATTTTAAAGTCCACCCACACTGTAAAAACATGCCCTCTCCAGAACATAGGGACCATCTGCATCTGTGTGCCTTGTGGCAGGCTGCGATGGGGAAGAGAGCACTGAAAACAGTAAAATAAAAGAATAATAGCCCTCTTTAAAAAAAAGACATTATACTCCATATGGCAATGGATTATTACACTGCCATCACTGGAGCCCCTCTCCTCTCTGCTCTGTTTGTTCTGAAGTCACCTACAGAGAGCAAGGAAAGGGCTGGGTTAGCGAAGTGTGGTATGTTCTGTCCACTCTTGGGAGCATTACTGATCTTCGTATAATATCAACTGCAAGGCATCCCTCAGTGGTAAGAGAGCATGGAGCTACAACAGACAAAGGGAAGAAGGATCACCAGCACAAAAATGTGGCAGCAAAACAAGAAATTAAGCAGGATCAAGAGGCAGGTAAACCATGAGAGAAATACTAGATGAGAAGACAGAGAGGTTGCAAAAATAGGCACAAAAAACCAAATACAATTTTATACAGGAGTAAAGAGTTCATGACAACCCAAAAGGCCTTAGTTCTTTTGGCACCTCTTTGATGACAGTGGGACTAACTACTGGGTCACATCACTGCTGAGCTGCAAATAGTCTTCTCACACCAGCTTCTGATCACTGACACCTCAAATTCAGAATAGCATGAGAGCAGCAAGAGGTCTGTGCTTCATACTGTGGCCATACAAGGACTTAATCACCTTCCTCTAGTGAATTTACAGAGCAGCTGCTCTATAATGCCCCAGTGCTTAAGTATGAATAATGTGTTTTTAGGAACACTGCTCAGTATTGAGGAGGATTACCATCCATGTCCCTAGCTGCGAACACCAGGAGGTGAAAGAGCTATTCTGTTTGACCTTTATTGTAGAAGAAAGAAGATTTTGGCAAGAAAAGCGTGATTATTTGTTTGTCCCATTTTATAGCCTACACAACACTTTCCTAGCTTGTGCAGCTGTGTTTGACCATGGGAGAGAGGAGCTCTCAGACTATTCTAGCACTTTTCAAATCTAAGAGAATGTGATGTTGGTCTCCCTGGTGCAAATACATGTTTAAAAAAGATTGCTTTTCTGTCCTTTTTTTTTTTTCCTTGTAAATGACCCATTTAACAAAAATATTAGGCAATATGTTCATATACACTTTTCACCGGTTCTGGTTGTCATTGATTAGGATCCTGAGAAGTGGGAATTTCTTTTGTCAGCTTAGGAAAGGAGGGTAAGTCTTACAAGTAAAAACCAACCTGGAGAGAAAAAAACTTTTCCCTACATACTCCCCGAGGTTTTACATTTACCCCGAAAAATGTCTGCACCCCCTTAGGGCAGGAAGAAGCCAGCTTCAGAGTCTGGAGGTTGTTCTTTTGTTGGCAAGAAATAAGAAAGATCTACCTAAATGTTTATAAGTTCCGAATTGCCATTTTGTTGGAGGTATTATGGACACTAAATACATTGAGGATTTTTCTTTCTCTTTGTTTTACTGTGTTTCGTACTATGCTAACAAATACTACGCAGGAAAACAAACCAGGAACCTTTTAGTTTTGTGCATAGAAAAGCCTTCTGTGGCCTTCAGAAAACTGGACAAAGGGAAGTCCAAAAAGTAGCATCCATCAAAAATGTATCTTGTCATTATTTGAGATTTGGAAGGACCAGTACCATCCCAAACTCAGAACACAGAGATACTGTTTCCAAAATACTCTACCAGCTTTAGTAGTGATATTACCAGTTGATAAAACATGGCACTGAGAAACAAGGTCAATCAGCATTTAGAACAGCAGAGTAAAAAGTATGTGAACTGTTGGGAACACCGTATCTTGGATTTCAAAAAAACAAGGGTTTTGAAAGCCATGTTTACGACATCTTAACTGAGCCTGACTTTTGGAAAATATGGGTACCTGAAAATAAGTCCTTCTGAATTATTTGTAATGTAGCACTCATTTTGAGAGTTAAAGTTGCCCTTTCTCTACTCGCTGTGTCTGAACTCTGTAATATTGTAAGCCACTTTGGTTTTTTTATGTTGCAAAGTAATGACTGGATCAAGCTTTGCAGTCTCTTAGTCACCAGTTGTCTACAATTTCCAAAAGAAATTGAGGGTAATGAAACTATTTGCAGGAGGATGAGTTGCAGGAGAAGGTTTTAAATTAGAAGGGTCAGTAACATCTTAACAATTTTTATGCTACATTAAGCCAGAAAATTATTTTTGTGCTTGTCATGGTTAACTTATACAGAAATCTTCAATGCATATCTAACATAATAATAATTTTTAAAAAGCTTTAAAAATATGGCTAAAATGAAAGATATGATCAGCCATTATTAATGATTTTCACTTCAAATTTGGTATTTTCCAAACTGATTTCCAACACATGTTAAACACATGACAGAAACAAAAACTTTTGAAATTGTAAAAAGTTAATATAGTGACATTTTCTATCTACGAGTGTTGCTAAGGAGAGCAAAGATATGGTCTCTATTTGTGCATGAAGAAAATAAGGAGTTGTATCTGCAAACAGTCATGCCTGTACATTATGAATAAATATTGGCAATTGAACAGGCTCATGGTCATGACAAAGAACTTGTGGTTTAAGCATCTTGAGATATACGTGAAACACAACCAGGTAGTAACTACCATAAACAGCTTAGAACAAGAACTGCTTGCTTTAGAGAAGAGAGAAGAGGAAGCTGAGATGCTAGACACTGGTCACATATTTTGAACCTCGAAAGAAATTTAGTGTCTCAGACTTCACTTTAGTCAGAATGCCACAGCTAACACCTCTGCTCTAAATGAACATGTCTGGGTCTTTCTAACACCTCCCCTTTTTAGGTCACCCAAATTACTTTGTCTGTAGTACCATGCTGCTCACTGAAAAGGAAGAGTGGTATTTTAATAGCTGGGTCATCTACATGATGTGTCAGTTCCATTTAGAAACTCCCCTGAAGAATTTCCCCAACCAAGTACTAGTCAGAGCCAAACAAAATGTTTTGTAAACAGCAATGGTCCAAGTTAAAACCTAGTTTTGTTGTCAGCCATCTGGATGAAGTGAGGACCATTATATTTGCTGTCCTTGCTTGCTTGCTTGCAAAAAAAAAAAACCAACCAAAAAACCAAAAACAAACGATGGCACAACATGTGGGCTGGCTTATGTCAGTGCAGCTGTGTATAGGAGGATCATGGAAAATATCAGTTCCAGCCTGTTGTCACATTGTCACTCTACATTATGGATTGAATCTGTGACTGGTGGTATCTTGCCATAAGTTTAGTGATTTTGACAGAGCTATGATGATCTATGCCATGTGGAATCTAGTTTGTTGGACTGTCATAGGCAAAATAATGTTTTCTGTCCATTATCCATGCATGTACAAAAACAAAATAAATAATATTAAAAAAACAAAACAAAACAAAAAAAACCCACATGTATGAAACTTCACATGATCTAATTTGGATTTGATTTAGAAACACTTTTCTCCTCTTCGAAGTACATATGGAGGATATTTTCCCTGTCTCCAAGCATTCTCCAAACAGACAGAAGCTGCCTCATCTTACGCTCAAACTTGCATGGGTGACAGTCTTACCGTGATTGATTACCCTAGGGTCACACTTGAAACAAAAGCTATAGAAGCATTTGTTCATGCAATGACACAAATCCACATTCTTTTTTATCTTCCTGACCTTTAAGTGTTCTCGTTTCCTTCATTAGGAACCTTTATCTGAGATCACATCTTTTACTTTACAAAGTCTAACTGAGAGACTTTTTTCCCTTCTATTATGTTAGTTATCCTTTCTCCTCTACTATTACTCAGAAAGTGTATAAATAAAGATCACACTTCCCAAATAATATACAACAAAGAAAAATAACAGATTTCTCACTTAGTCATTGAATTATTTGCCTTCTTCAAACTGTCAACAGCTTCTTGATGGAAATATTCTGTGATTCATTCCTTCCTTGTCAACCCAGGCGATAATTTCCCTGCTCTCTTTTACCTTAAGATGCAAAGCTCACTTGTTTATTCAGAGGGGCTGGTTGGCTGGTTTGGTTTTGGATACTGTGCCATTGAAATACATTTATGAGTATATGATGTGATCAGTTCTATGAAGCAAAGAAGCGTGAAGTTCAATGATTTAAAGTATTCCGCTTGAGGTCAGACAGGGCTTGCAGAGTGTCACAGATGATGTCAGTGTGTGCCCCTGACCTGAGCCTTGGTACAGATGCACCCTGCACTTTCAGTAGTTATGCCAAGCATTCAAGCTCAGAAATCCCTCTATTTCCAAATATGTGTGTGCAACTCTACCCATTTGAGTGGAGCTTTACTCACATTTAATGAAGTTCTGAAGGTATGAATTTTCAAATGCTTTATATGCTTCAAGAACTATCCACTTGGATTAACTAATTAGCACTGAGCTCTTTGGTGATGACTAGATCTTCACAGATTTCCACATACTGCCACTTGTCTGCAGTTGTCTAGTGTCAATAACATTCAGGATAAATCATTTGCCTATAAATATTTTTATGCCTGCTTATATCCAGCTCCTGTAGATCAGTCATTATGAGCAAATTACAATCTTTGCTTTGGACTGGAGAAGTCTGTGTCTGCCCCTGACACTTCTTCATGAGAACCAGTCCAGAAATTTCCCTTAGATACAACCAGACAACTATTTCCCTGAAATCTGTATGGGACTCATTGGAGATTTGTTTTATGAAAGAAGATATGCACAATCCCCCTTAATAACAGATGGATTTTTCTGTTATTTTCTACTGAACAAAAAAAAGCGCATTTCCTATAATAAGGGGAAAATGCTATCTAATTTTCCTAAGTAGTACTTAGTCGCTTGTTGATTTTTTCAATAAGAATGAGGATAACAGCAGCCTACAGCAGCACACACCTAACAATGACTGCTGTAGTGCTAGGATGTCTCTCCAGCTGCTGCTTTATTGAATTCTCTCTTTAGAAGGCCTATTATCCATGCATCATACTTCTTGTTTCCTCTTCTTCACCAGCATCTTCCCTCCTGCAGGTGGCTGCTGCTGGCCCTGAATTGAAATTTTCTTGTGCAATAGACCCTGTAACCTCTGCTTTAAACTGTACAACCTCCATTCAGTTTGCAATATACTAAGAAATACTGCTCTGCCTTTCAATTATTGTGCCTTCAGCATTATATCTGGTCATTATTTTTCTCCTTTTTTCTCTTTGTTGCCCCTTTAAAATGAGAAACTGGTGTCTCTGATCATTGCAGAGGTAATCAGGATAATCAAAGGCAGTTCCTATAGGCTGCAAGGATAAATTTTAGAAAATCAGAGCACTTAGAAGTAGAAGTCTTGGATTAGGTAGTTTTAGGCATGTTTGGATAGATACTTCTAAGCATGTGTCTTTCAAAAGAGCCTTCAGGCCTCGTGTTTTTAACACTAGTTCGAACCTGGTAAGACACAAAATATAATATAGCCTTATAATTTTAAGTATGGCAGTACTCAAGCTCTTTAGATAGAAAAACAGAAAATGTAGTACACATTCAGGGGCAGCTGTTGCTACATTTTTATTTTGCAAGAACTTACTGTGTTGAGACACTATATCTAGTCCACAGGTAGGGAAAGTATATGATCTGGCTACTGGGTAACATTTGCCCTCAGATGACAATTCTTTTTCTTTACAGAATTTTGTGGACCAAATCGCATTGCCTAATTAATTAGTACAACTAAATAAGAACATTTTTGCATTTTGCAGTCTTCTTCATTTAAAGATCTGTTACATTTTGAAAGGATATATGTTACATTTACTAATTCTCTAGATACTTAAGGAAGAACATGCAGAACATGTGTAACAACACATTATATTGACTTTTTGGTTTAGTTTGAAATATGTCTAATCTGCCTTGTGAACTATCCAGTCCCATAAAAAAAAAAAAAAAAAAAAAAAAAATTAAAAAGTTAGAAAAATGAGGGATCACCTCTAAACCAGTCTTCAAATGGCACCTATCAAATTCCATCAAATCAAAAGCCCACAATTACAAGATTTCGATTAGTATAGACATGAATGAGAGAAAATATTTTAATTTGGGACTTACATTTGCAGAACTCAGATGCAAGCAGAACAGAGCCCTGGAGTGATTGCTCCAGCCATGGTCCACAGATGCAACAGTGAACCGACTGCTTTGCAGTAGTCCAGCAGTGAGCCTTGCAGAGGACTCCTCTGCTTGCACTGACCAGCCACAGGAATGTTTGGATGATGCAGCATCTCTCTGACAGCTTATTTTTTCCACCCTGACCATCACAAAAAAAAGGGGTATGATGGAGGTGTCATCTCGCCCCAGCATAATCTAATGGTTAGCCAGCTTCTTTGGGTCAGCAGATACACTGCCTATCTTTCAGCCCCGATTCTAAGAGAAGCAGACTGACTGTACGTGCACCTTTAGCAATGGTCCTTTCAAGGCCCTGAGCATCTCTGAGACTGAATGGACACAAACGTGAATACGTACAAACTTGCCTCACTTGACTGGAGAGAGCGGCTCACTGTCCTCTTTTTGCTATACTCGGCGTGAAGCCCATGCTTGCAAGAGTCTGAGCCCAGAAGAATCTGTTTCCCTGTCCTTGCTCTTTCCCACCGTCCTCCAGTCCAAAATTAGTTAATACATTTTGCTCAGAATTGCCAAAATAAAATAGTAACGTCTAAACTAAGACCAAAAATCAATATTTTCAAGTCAGAAAAGGACAGCATGAAAAGTTAAAGTGCAAAACCAAGGATATATTCCCACACATTGCTTCAGTATGATGGCTGCTTTGGCAATGACACTGCTTATTTAATAAATAAATTTTGACAGAGTCTGGGGTCCCCAGTTATGACTGAGATCTCATTGTGCTAAGCTTCATAAGTGCAGAAAAAAAGATCATTATTTTATTCAGATGCTGCAAATGCCATAGTTACACATAAACCCGTGTGTGTAATATAGTACAAGAGATGCTATATATGAGGACAGATTTTGTCAAACTACTGCTTTCCAAGATATACGTTAGATTTATACATTAGACTGACATTTTAGCATGCTGAAGATCATAAGACGTGTTTTATGGTGCATTAAAATCTCATAATAACAGTTTCAGAGAGTTAACATAATATATTATTCAGAGTTAAATGCTGCCTTGAATGATAAGGGCTAACATGCCATCAGGCTATAATAAACTACAGCTTTGAAATATCAATTTTCATTTATCAATGAGGTCATTTACAGAGCTGAAGCAAGAACATAATGATGTGATTATTTTTGCTATCTAGGAGAAAAAAGCCTGCACTTTTCCAACATCCAGAAAATACAAACATATTTGGAGAAAGCAGTTATTAAATCATTTAACCTTTAATACAAAATAAATTATCATGGACTTAGTTATAAAATTGAAAGTAACTACATTCTGGTTTCTTATATTGGATGTAAGTAAACGTATTTAAACTCTTTGGGAAATGCTGTATTGAGGCGCAAATGTATTACTCTAACTGGGGTTTTGACAAGTTGCATCTGTTTATCTCATATTTAAGTGACACAGTAAAGACAAGCAACCTTACAGCACTCCTCTACAACTTCACCCCAAAGAGGGATTCGTCAGCATGAGTTACTTAAAGCTGCATGTTGCCCTTAATCCACATACGAAATACTCTGTTTCAAGGCCTTTAAGCTGATAAAAGGGTGTGTTCATACAGTTAATGGGGTGAAAAAGAGAGCAGCTGATATAAGAGATGGTGAAATGGGCACTAGATTAAAAAGTACCTTCATCCTCAAATCTCACTCTAACCTCCTCAATCCTTATGTGCATGGAGAGCCACAGGAGTCATCACTGTTGTGTCCACCACTCTGTCTTTTTTATTTGGCAATGAACTTTTGGCAGGAAGCAGCTTATGCACATGTAGTTCCTCCTCTGCCTCTAGCGCGGATACATGGTGAGGACACCAAAGCCTCTGGACATGAGCCACAGCCCAGAAATGGGACATGGGCTTGCACATTGGTGCTAAAGCCATTGCTGTGGGAATACAGCAGGTCGAGGATAACTCTGGTACAAGGAGGTTTAGCTTCACCTCCCACAATGTGCTGAAAGAGACACAAACCACCAGTCTAGGAACATACATTGTTATATTGCCCAGAAAACTTCAGAAATTCCTCTCCACCTTGGTGTTGTGTGCTTACGTGGTCATAGAGGACAGTCAGTACAGAGGTGCTCCTGAAAACTCTGACGTAGAAGCTATGGAGAAACCCCTCCTGGGCACAACGGGTCTGCACCCTTAGAGAAAGGGGAGCAGTGAGGGTCCCTAAGCACAGCAGCGCTTGACCCACATCAAACCAGTGAATCTGAAGCCTCGTGTGCCTGGATGTGAACTGGTACAAACGGTCCTTTATCCACTGTCTTCTGTGACTTCTGCATTAGGACTAAAGTGTTATTTATACCGTAATCTTTAATCACAACAGCAGGCAGATCAGGCCTATAACAGTTATTTAAATGGGTTTCAGGGCTTACCGCTTTCGAGTTTGCTGTTAAAACTCACCCAATTTGTGAAGTGTGCATCTGAATAAGAACATCATGCTATCCTGTTCAGCTCACTATACAAGACAGTCTATGTATGTCACAGTCATTGTTGATTTTGTAAAGTAATTTTACAAAGCTCTCAGCTGACAGGAAGCAGTCTACTGTGTGTGCACAAAGCTCAGTCATTTAAATAAATAGGCCACAGTCGCAATGGCAGCCCAAAACACAGCAGAGCCTCTATCCTGACTTTTGATAGCATGTTAGTTTTAAATTCAGCAGCAAAGAGAGGCATATTTTGCACCAAGTCTCATTTAATTCTGGCATCAGGGTAATTGTTCACCAGCTACTGTTCTTTATCCATGACATTCATTGTTACCACCAAAGCTTCCTCTGCACCAAGGTTTCCTTGGAATTCCTCCTCTTTTGGTCATGAATAGGAGCATTCCTCCAATTTCCCTTTCCTTTCCTTTCCTTTCCTTTCCTTTCCTTTCCTTTCCTTTCCTTTCCTTTCCTTTCCTTTCCGTTTTTTTTCAGCTGTGATATAAAAGAGAGAGGAAGGGCAGATTTAATATTTCAAAACAAAGATAATGGTAGGCTTTTCTTATGTTTTTTATCTCAAAGTGTAATTGCATGTGCCAGTCAGTGTTCACATCCCTCTGTGGAGGTGACAAACAGGCCTGCAACAGTAGAACAAGTTTAAATTAGTATTTAAAAGATATTTTCCTTCTGTACATTTAACCTTTTCTATTTTCCTCTTCCCTCATTCTCCTCATACACACTAACATTGCTGTTCCTTTTTTAATTTATTTTCTTTATTATTTTTTTTGTCACTGGCCTTATTAGCAATGTAGCAGAATAAGACGGTGATGGGCCTGTATAGAATAAAAGGATGTTGTCAGGCGGATGTCAGGTCAGATTGGACTTTGAGGAAAAAAATCAAACAGCCTTCTTTCAAAGTGATTGATGCCTTTTCCAGCTTTAGCTTAATAATTTTGTGCATTCTTATCAACAGCTTTGGGTCTGCTGCTGTGAAATTTCCAGCACTACTCTTGTCATCCCTGCTGAAGTGGATTGTCAAGATTTCCACTTGGTTTAGGCTAGTGCAGAGGACTGACATTAAAGCCCCTATAGTCAGCTCCTGTAAATTTCCTTCAATATTGCCAGCCTACGGGTGAAATATGCTGGGTGTGGGGAAAGTTAATACCATTATTCTGAATTTAGCTCTGGGTAAAAATTAATATCCCAGCTTTTAAAATACAAGGATAAAACTCAAATCCACATTTAGTTAAGTGAATGTCCCATTTTTCAACAGTGCTGAGAATTACTAGGTGTGCAGTGAACTCAGGGAGAAAAGGAAAGAAAAAACAGACACTTGGGTACAAAACTGGAAACCAAATTTTTGCCAGCATGGTCAGGTGGGAGCTTCACCCAACCTCTGAGATAGCCCTTGGTATGAGCACCAGAGAAGTGACATCACATGATTGGTTTTGATTCCACCACATTTGTTTTCAGACTCATTTGTCAACAACAAAAGAACAAAGTTCAAGTAAAATGCTAGGGTGTCATTTCTTTGCAATAATGAACAAGACTAAAGACACCTCCTGCAGATTAATGACTGGTTGGAACCAGTTAATCACCTCAAGCCATTAACCCTAACTGTTATTAAGCTCTAGGATCTAAACCAAGTCCTCAATCATTGTGGCTGCTATTCACCCCTCCTATTTACAGACCCATCCCCCAATCTCTGCCCTGACTCCCACTCCAATAAATAAGGTAAAAATTGTGTGTGGGAATTTGCATTATATGTGTGTAGAGAGATACAAGCCAGCTACACAGATAACAGTGGTCCATTTCTCACCTATTTCAGAGCAATATCTATTTCACATAACAAATACCTCAGTGCAATGTATTTGTGGGCATTGAAAACCTGACACATTCGTTAATCGGGATCCACCGATCCTTTCACAGGGTAATTTAGTTTATAATATAGCAGGAAACAAGAGGAAAGAGCAAGGAGAAAGGAGCTAGCAGGAAGGGAGAAAAGATGGGGGGGAAAAAAACCCACAGGAGAGAAATCCTACCATTCAGGATTCTGAAGAGGAACCTATTCATAAAGTTCATTCTTAATGTGTTCTGATAGGTTGTTTTTTTTTTTCCAGTTTATTTTATAACCCTATTGTACAATAGGCAGCCTGTTGTTTGCTTTAATCATCTGTTTCCATGACCTTCACCTTTATCGATTCGGCTTCTTCCTAAGTTTAATGCAGTCTCTGAGATCAAAGCCATTTTTCTCCAGGATGAGTTGGTTAACAGTAGATTTGCTTTTGAGAAGTAGAAATGATTTTGATTAGTAAAAAAAAAAATTATTTTTAGCGTAGAACTTATGTTTTAAGTAAATAAAACCTCTTTGCAGAGATAAGCAATAGAAGGGGGTTTCCAGCTCGTAAACAGTCAGCCTTTTTTTTTAAAGTGTGAAAAAGTGGGTGAAATAAATAAAAGCAGCATTGCTTGTAGCATATTTTTGAGTGCTATCAGATACTGCAGATTTGAAGAATAAGGTATACAAGATTTTATTTTCCCTTCCCAGATATTATTTTAATCAAGCTTATAGTTTCAACAGGTAGAGAATTGTACAATATGAAGTAATTTTACTCAACAGATAAAGTAATGTAACTCAGTATTTTGCAAGTGTCGCAGTTAAGATTATAAATCAAAGACAGAATTTACTGCAAGAATATAATAAAACCAATCCCATTTTCCTCAACAATTTATAGCGCTGATTTGATTATACAGCTTATTTGCTTGGCTTCATTACTGAACTAAACTCCCTCTGTCTTGACAATACTTTGTTCTTTAATGTCTACTGTCAACTTTAGTCACACTTTTTGATAAGAGAAGCACCCACTTGCTTCTTGCACACAGTATATTAAACACTGTGGACTGCCTTTCCATAATCACACACACATGGATTCGATTCTGCAGCCCCTTTACCTCACTTGGGACCATAATGAATTACCAGAGATAAACAGACTGAACCAAACCCACTGCAGTAAATGGAAAATTATCTGTTGACCTCGCAGGGCTCTGAACCATTCCTTCCCTGACAGCAGACATTCATTTCCTGCTCCCAGCTTCTGCCAGGGTAATAATAAATGTATTACTCAACTCAGCTCTAGCACTTGGTGGCAAAACGAACCAGAGAGAACATGCAGTACAAATTAATATACCTCATTTTTTTTTCTCTACCCTACGTATAACTCAGAAGGAAAAAAAAATATAGAATTATCATTGTCTTAAAAAAGAATTGAAAAAGAAACTGCACATAAATCTTCACTAACAATTTTTCTCAAATACTTCATTGCTATTATTTTTCCATTACTACAATATCATTTCTGTGTTTTGTTTTTTTTTTTAAAAAAGAGACTCTCATGAATTAATTATACATTTATCTGATAAATATTTGAACCACATATTGCTTTATGTTAAAATGCTACAGATTTACTGGAAGAAAAATCAAACAGCAGCTACAGAACCACCACTTCCTGTTGATGACAAAACCTGAGCTCTACACGCACAAGTTAGCACCTGTTGTCTGGAGTTTCCCCTATGGTGCTTCAGCTGTGTTTTCCCTAGCTATTGTTTTTTTCATCCCTGGGAGTTTTCTAAAATTCCTCTGAAACCGAACAATCAGGGAAAAAAATAATGAATGTTACTATGGTAACAACAACAAAAAATATTAATACAATAGTGTTTTATTTAGAATATTTTTCTCTACTGAGAAGCTGTATTGCATTATCTGTGGCATTAATTAGCAGATATATCTTTGTATAATAAATATCCTCCACAGAAACTGCTTTAAGATAACATTAGGGTCAAACCATTACATGCTCAAAGACTAAAGCCAAAACTAAAAAATAACAGAAAATCAATTACAATTGTATGTAGACTTTTTTACCCCCTCAAACACAAACTTAAAAGGCTCTTCAATTACTGACTCAGATGCCATTTCTTGTACTCAAAAGCACAAGGGATATTCTGGGTTAACGAGACCAATCCTCAGCATTTTCAGGCAACCACAGGGTATAAACCCAGTCATTAAAATACCAGACTCTTTAAAACAGCTATGACTTTTGCAATGATGACTCCTGTCAAGAAGCTGTCCTAGAGCTTTATTTCTGTGATGTCTCAAAACTATCTTTCTAGTTTCATTCAAGTGTATTTGTTGCAAGATCATATGTATCTTTTTTCCTGAGTGAGTACTGTCCTTTAGCATAAACAACTAACTTCTCTCTCTGGTGTCTAAAATACACTCACATGTTCATACAGAGCAATATATTCCCTACGCAGTCTTTGTTCCATGAATCTAAACAGTTTGGTTTGCTCATCTTTATTTCCAAGATGTACTCCTTTCATTTATAGTCCTGCAGATTACAATCCTGTAGTCCTCTTCAGTTGTTCCAATGTAATTTCATTCTCACTGAGCAGAAACCAACTCCAGATGTGGTTTTACCTGGAGCTTGTTTGATGAGTCTAGTGCTTCTTTGCCATGATTGGGAATTGCTCCAAAGATACATCATGGAAAATATCACACTATCCTTCTCTTAGTCTCTGAGTTAGAAAACGCTATGCTAAACTATGATGAAAAATAATATTACAGTATTTCAACTTTTAATGGAAATTTGGAGTAAAATAGACTTCTAAATTATCTAGTATTTGTCTCTTTCCTTTACCAGGCAGTATATTTCACCAAAATATCCCTACCAAGTCCAGTGACTTTTGTGAAACCCAATGTTTGTTGGTCATCAAAAGCCTTTATTTAACCTAAAGTAAGGAACACAAAAGAGAAGGCATTTCTTTATTTAACATGATGGTCACATTGTGAAGCCCTTCAAAATACAGAACAACAAATCCAAGAAATAAATCAAAGTATTTTACTATAATTTTTAGATGCTTCGTTCACTATATATTCCCTACATGATACTCATGACCATAACTGGTGTGTAAGATAGTTATTCACAAGCTCTTCAGTCCATAGGAAAATACATGTGAAATAAGAGGATAAAGACAGAAGACAAAAGAAGGGTGTTTTGATGGTAAGCACTCAGTAGAAAGGATGGTGGCAGATTTTTTAACTGTCTTCATCATCTTACTTGCAAAGAAAGCAAGCAAATAAAGCCTTGGAAATAATGGTCTATAAACAGCTTGCTTTAAAAGTAATTGACAACTTCAATTGCTATGATACTTCAGTCTCAGGGGAAAGAATCTGAAATGCTTGCAACATAGTGTTGAAAGCCCTTTTTCCTTCTTGACTGCAGGAGAGAGACAAAACTACTTTATCCTGGTGTTGCACATAAATATATGTAAGTATAAATCATGAGCAGAACAAAATTAACCACTAGGTTTTAGAAGCCAAGAGTAGATTCAATAGAGTTTTCACCACAAAAAGCAAATTCTTTAAATCGAGTGTACGTTTACATCTCTGCAAACATAAACAGTTTGACTGATACAGAGTTGATATGGAGTTACTTTGTGAATGTGGCTAGCATTTTTACTGATACATTTCTCCTCTGGTGCTGCAATTTTATAGTTCTGCAAAAGCTATGGGATAAAGTAAGGTCATTTATGGATAAAGTATAATCAGTTTAAAAACACAGATCAGTAACTCAATGTCACCTTGAAATAACATGGGGCTATGTGGGACAATGGATCTGTATATTTGCAGTTTAGAGTTCATGTAAGTGTGAAACTAATGGCATTAGAGAAAGCCAGGCAAAGCATCAGCAAACAAGTTGTAAGCTTTCC
This sequence comes from Pampusana beccarii, assembly GCA_013399365.1. NCBI lineage: Eukaryota > Metazoa > Chordata > Aves > Columbiformes > Columbidae > Pampusana > Pampusana beccarii. Next base: position 4,153 of record VWYH01004274.1, on the reverse strand, counting down.
TCGCCTCGGTCAGGGTCTATTTCACCCCTATTACCACAGGCCAGGGCAGAGACTGCCAGATGTGTCACTGCTGTGACCTGTGACAAGAGTTTCTGATGCTCAACAAAGGGCCAAAGATGAGACGAAACTCATTGTCTCTTATTGTCTCAACTAGGATTCAGGTACAGGTATCTAGAGAGGAAACCTAAATGAATAGTAGCAAAACATTTCTTGGCTATGGGAAGTGAAAGGATTGATCCAGAGCTCAAAAATACAAACAGCTACTGCACCTTTGTATTCCACCACTATGATATAATTAAACAAGTATCATAATATTTTAAAAATATCAGTGTCCCAACTATAAAACACAACATTACAAATAAATGAAAAAAGCAAATAGCAGTTCAAAGATGCAGAATAAGATGTGTTCAACGCCAGATCAGATGACATGCTGACATAAAGAGACGTCAGCAGAGCTGAATACATTTACCCCAGCAGCAGAGTTAACATATGAATACCACAGTAAGCCACCGCTCACAAGTGATAGTTGGAAAAGCAAGGAGCCCCTGTGCCAGCCTCACCTGTGAAAGACATTGCAACAGCTGGTAAAGAACCAACAGCAACATTTTGAAGAATGAAGTATGTGCACAGGAGCTCCCAGCAATTCCCCTGAGCCAGAGTACACTCCTGCCAGCTGGTTGCTCTGAGCCACGGAAGAGCAGAGGTGTTGAAATTCTGTACAGATGCCCATCACACTGACTGAAAAATAAGGCCCTGAAGATGTATTTTAAAAGATGCCTCAGTGACTCAGTCAACTGTATCTGAATTTTAGAGCTTTCAGAACACCTAACTCTATTAGGCTCCTACTCCAGCCTACAATTAAGAGCAACAACAACAACAAAAGACCTATTGCAATGCTTGGTGATGACTTCAATGTGTTATTAAAAAGAGCTGACTTTCTAAGGCTGAACTACATTGTTTTTTCAAAAATTCAGGTTCTTCAATTTACCACCCAAAACCCAACTACAGCTACAAACAATTTCTTGTTATTTGGGTAATTACTGTTTTGAATATGCAAAGTTATAAAATTCTTCTACATCTACCTGGGGAGACAATAAAATAAAGTTAAATTGATTATTTTGTTTTCTCTTGTCATCTCTTAACAAGCCTTGAACCAATTCATGTCACATGCAGAATAGTCCTGGTGTTGCATCAATATTCCTCTGAAAATGAATGCAGTCTCAGTTACACTTGCCATATACTTGTTTGTATTACAATATTCATCACAGGAATAGAATTTTAATGTCAACCCAGACCTGCTTAATCTGTGCCTATCTTATCCATATGTCTGGCCAGCTGAGACACTTAAGCGGTAACTAATCTAAACAACATATGTACTACTGATGTAGTCATCTAATTTCATGTTAAGTGAAAAATGACCTTAGCAACTGTGTCAGATGAAGCAGGTCTGATTAGTATTCTGTGAAAACTAGAAATCATAGAATCATAGAATTGCTTAGGTTGGAAAAGGCCTTTAGGGTCATCAAGTCCAACCATTAACCTAGCTGTCTTAATTTAAACACTGATCTAATTTGTTGGTTCTTCTTATTGTTTTATACTTACAATCTCCATCCAGGGTAGAAGAAGCATGTGGACAATCAAGGCACAGAAAGCTGAAAAAGCCTGCCTTTATATATATATATTCTCCTACTGGGATATGCAAAAAGCATAAATTAAATTACAAAAGTGGTAGAATCTGCAACTTCATAATTTGTTTCCAGTAATGCAGAAGGCTTTGCTGAACACACGAAAAAAAAAAAACAAACCGTAAGTCAACCATAGAAGAGTACTGAGCGAGGAAATGCTCCTGATCAGAGGAGCAGCATGCAGAGACCGTTTCCTGCTGTAGCGTGCGCTGCTAAACACTAATCTATTCCCATGGAGATGAAAACTGAGGATGAAGGGCAAAGCCAGTTCTGCCTAGATTTTGACCTATGGCTCTAGGGAGATTAGTCATTTTAAACAGGAAAAGCACCCAAACAATACTACTATTCAGTATCTTTTTTTCTGTGTTTATGTGTAAAATCTTTCCCCCTAACCTGAGTAAAATCCTTATTCAGCACTTTACGCGTGAAAATTTCCCTCTTTCCCTGCTCCTACTCTTTGTACATACTTTAGTTTCCTGGTCCACAGTCTCGTCCAGCCTTGGTATAAATCAGATTTCTGAGGGTGATATATCTGGTCTCCACAGGGACACAAAAAAATGCAAAATTCAAAATGCAAAGAGCATCTTGCTATGTAAGTGCAGTATTTGGAGTACGTACTTAAAATAGTATTTAACCTGTTTACACCCACAGCATGAGACAGTTAACTGTTATTCCTATTACTCAGTCTTCTTATACCTACCCTAAACTACACCAATCCTATTGTTTAAGACCAAGATGGGAGCAGAGAGGAGGACTCCAGTGTTTGTTGCACCTGTCAAGTTATACAGATCTGTATCCAATTTTTGTGATGCATGGACAGGCACTTCACATAGTCCTCTCGCTGCCCTTCCAGTCTTTCTTGACAAAAAAGTGGCTCCAGAAACTGAGCTGGGGAGGAATATAGGTCTGTTGCTTTAATAAGGCAACGGACCTACTGACATTTGATATGATGAACCTCAGTTTACCTGCATGCAGGAACACTTGCCAGAGGGCTAGCCTTAAGTGCCACTCAAAACTCAGCACTGCAAAGATCCTTTACCAGCAGAAGCAGAAGCAGCCAAGCTGCTTCTGACTTGTTACCAAGCCTCGAGACATGGGTCAGCTGGACATACTGGTGTCCTGCAAAATCTCATACAGGGCAAATGCTCCAGATGGGGCTCCCTGAGGCCTGTGTCCAAACCATAGTGATGTTATTCATCATTCTGAAGGCTCGTGGGGATGTTTTGGGAGCTGGTGGAAAGTGTGCAAGTCATGGCATAATACAACCCTATCTCAATGGGAACCTCAGTTGCTCACAGTCCTACCCCATAAATTCTTGTCATCTGCCAAAGGTGTAAGCTGCTGCTAAGGACCAGGTCAGGGAATAAATGCAAAGCTGTTCCAGGCAAAGCCACAACAGATTAAGGTGAGCTATGGAAGACTGTTTCCTAATGGAAATGCCTCACATTTTTAACACCCTCATTCTTGTAAATGCCGCCTTCATTCTGCCTTAAGCTTTCTGGAAAAAAAAAAAAAATCAGATCTGTGAAATTCAGACAGAGTTTGTTGGTTAGCTGGAAGTGAAGATGAGCCAAAATCGGGCGTGAAATTGAAAACTGTTCTTGGTGATAAGAAAATAAGCTGTCAGAGGCCTTTGATAGAATACATGACCTAACAGCCTTTCCGTCTCTAATTTCATTGATTGAAGTGATCATTAGCAATTTTCTTAGTTATGCATAATATTTCTGGTTTCCTCTAGTCCTTGCTTTGTTCCCATGAAGTTCTTGCAGATCAATTTCATCTTTCCTTATTTTGTTGCTAAGTTTTAATATAAGAGATTAAAGAGATAATTGAATGTGTGTAGAGCACCAGGCTCCAAATTTGCCTTCAATCCATATGAATCCACATGAATCTGCATTTTTTGGGTAGTATCTCCAACTTCACATCCACCAATTATATCATTCAATAACACAGCATTTGAAAAGACACATTACTATAAATAACCTTATTGGCAAATGCAGAGGATGAGTGAACTGATCCTGCTAGATACTTCTGACCTCAGTAGCTCAAAAGGATTCGACAGGCGTACAGTTCATAAATGTCCTTTTTACAGTCACTGATCAGAGAAGACAAGGGCTGAGGAACCATGGCAATCAAGATGAGGGAGAATGGTGTGGTGCAGAGATCCCCAGGCCAGCACTGACCTGAGCCCCTTGCCTCATGCACCATGGCCGCCGATATTCAAAGCTATTATTCTTCCTACAAACTACAAGCTTCAAGCCAATGCTGCACTGCCTAACTTTCAGGAATCTCTCCAGGCATCCGTTTCTGCCATGCCTTCCCTTGAAAAATTGCAAGGACAGGTAGGACAGAGGGCAGGAAGGATGGAAGGGGAACTAAACTTGGCTGAATACTTGGGTCAAGCATTAAGAAGCAGTCTTTCCTAGAGAATAGATAACACAAGTAGTATTCTTTTTAATATTTTTTTT
>VWYH01004273.1:0-10372 GCA_013399365.1 Pampusana beccarii | reverse complement strand
TGATGCCCTTTCACTGTTTCATCAGATGTACATACCTTGTCTTTACTTTAGAGGTCATTCAGGACTCTTAATCACTATTCACTTGGAGCCCATGACACTAGCTTTGATTGTATATGAAGTTTTCAAATAAACCTTTGTCCATTCTCTCGTGTTTTGGAGAAGAGGCCAGTACAGTGGCAAAATAACTGTCAGGAGGCACAAGCAAGACTCCTGAGTGACTGATACTACTGAGCAGACAGCCACTTAGACCTGCTTATAGCTTGACCATCCTCCTAAATGAGGAGGGACTACTAAACAAGGTCAAACAGGAGCAGAGTTTAGATGGCACACAGGGCTGTTCAGGAATATAGATTCTTACAGCTCCCTCATTATCCAGCCTCCAAGTCCCATCCTCCAATTTCCCCTTCTCATAATGCATACAGAAGAAAAAATGACAATATTTAAACTGATGGTGTGCTAAAGCCATTGCTAATGAGCTAGACAAATACTGACACTCTCATTTTACTCTTCCATCCATGTTTTTTTTGTCTTTTGTCTTAACTTGGATTATAACCACTCTGTGGGAAGTCTTTGTTTTTGTTCTGTGTTTGTACAATGTCTAGCTGGTGGGATGCTGGTCTGATTAAGCCTCACAGGCACTCTGGTAACACCAATTAAAAACAACACCGCTTTCTGTTTCTGCTACTTCTACAGAGACTAGTTGGCTGTGGGAAGCTGAATTCTATGGCTGCATATGTACTAACAGAACAATACACCAAATCCTTATCACTGGTCTACTGCAAAACTATTAAAGGAATTGCAACAACATCACTGGGGACTTGAAGAGAGAAGCTAATTTAATTTTCACACAACTGGAAAAGTAAATGCAAAGGAAAAACAATTTAAAAAACCCTATATATGACTGTATTTCATATGACAAACATGGAACTTTGTATGCCGCTTCTCAGTGTTACTTTTTCAATTCAGGAAGAAGTTAAAAATATGGGTAAAGGAAAAAATAGACAAAAAAAACCCTTCTTTCACTTTCTGTCACTTTTCCTAATCCTTCGTCTTCTCCTTTCCATAATTTTGTTTAATATGTGAATGCCCACTACCAGAACATCATCAGGACTTTAAAGTTGATTAAACTATATTTTAAACAACTTTAGTCTTTTACACAGAAATTGAGGAGATACCATTCCTTAGCCTTCTGTAAGAGCTTCTCTAGAGTTTAATCTTTTACTATGGCTAATACTATAGTTCTTTCATTTATCCAAAAGATTATCCACTAGCGATGAACCTTGTAAACCTAAAAGTGAAAAATAGGTTTTCTTGATGATTTGCACTTCTAAAGGTANTTCTGTATCAGAAATTCTATGAAGTGGCTTTCTAGATAAATTATTTCGTCTCAGAACTCTTTATTATGTCAAGTCCAAAGATAAGTCATAACTTCTTTAAGTCACATGCTGGGGTGACTTCTTATTTCCACAGAACTGAGAGTTTCTGACTGTGAGCAAAAATAAATGAAGTTTCTAAAGAAAATTAAGGTGCACTGTTGGAATTGTGCAAAAGCTTGCAAAACTGACCATGTTGTCAGTAGTTACAGCCAGCTTAAGTTGTGCACTCATCTTAAATAGTTGTAATGAAAAAAAATGTTAGTAGCCTTTTACTGCCATACGGCACTCACTTCTGAAGGCACTTCTGTTAATGACTATGAGGAGACAGTATAGTTCCTCTTTGGATGTGTGAAAGACAAGCCCTACTCTTTCTGTAACACAGATATCTTAAATGGCCTGACCTTCGCAGGGAAAGAGCCCTGCACATTTCAGGAGGAGTTCTGACTTGTAAGAGTTACAAATAATTTCTTGCTCCCTTCCTCCCCTGTCAAATCAGAAAAGACAATAAACAGTCCTGTCCACAACCAAATTAATAGCCAAAAGCAGCAGAATGAGCAGTACTGAGAAACAGATCCTATTTCACTCTTGGAAGAATGGTTGACATTTAGTCTCAATATAAAAACACACCAGACGTATTAACGAAGATGCAAGAATCCCATTATCCCCACCCCAAAATGTAGCATCTGTGAGAGCAAACAAAACCAAATTCCTGAGGATCTTGCTATGCTCCAGAGAGTGCCAGAGGGGTGCAAGTGTAATGAGCTGAAGCCTGAAGGTAATTCTTGTCAATGTCAGATGCCTGATGTAACACTGACCACAACTTCAGACTGAGATATACTTTCGGAGATACCAGACATACTGGGTTTTTTAGTACAGGAGCAGCATTCTACCAACTCCTTTGAATTCATGCACTATGCCATTAAAAATATTTACTTAAATAAGTGCATTTCCCAGAAAGAAACAGTGCTTTTCCTATAGCACAGATCCTCTGAAGTCTTGTATTTAAAGGAAAGACAATTTTAAAAATTTATTGGAAACTTCTAAACAAAGCAAAAAATACAAGAATCAAATCTGGAAGAAACAAGCTGCTCATGTTAATAAGGCCTAAGGCAGATTCATATTGAAACATTTTTTTTGAACATATGTTTCCATCATTTAAAGCAGTGTTGGCACACATCACCTTTCAACACAACCATTCTGGATCTTTATTGTTGTAAAATGAAGTCACCATATAGAGAGAAGGGAAAAAAGGAGGGTAATATCTCTAGTACTTGTGCAGTCATCTTTAAATTCTTGCTCAATGAGAATATTAATTGTCAGAAAGGAAGATAAAAGGGAGGATGGAAACCAAGATTTTTCTTTCATGTCATCTAATTTTTCTAACAATTCTAGAAAATACATGCTCAAAGTTCATTTTTAGAAAAGACATACATTTAAGACTTGAAAAATTATTGTACTTGTGATTAAATCTAGAATATAAATTAACATATTTACCTCATTATATCAGTATCAAAAATTGCTCGTTCTTGACTGATGCAGTATTTCATTATTGTATNGAAAAAAGGAGGGTAATATCTCTAGTACTTGTGCAGTCATCTTTAAATTCTTGCTCAATGAGAATATTAATTGTCAGAAAGGAAGATAAAAGGGAGGATGGAAACCAAGATTTTTCTTTCATGTCATCTTTCTAACAGTTCTAGAAAATACATGCTCAAAGTTCATTTTTAGAAAAGACATACATTTAAGACTTGAAAAATTATTGTACTTGTGATTAAATCTAGAATATAAATTAACATATTTACCTCATTATATCAGTATCAAAAATTGCTCGTTCTTGACTGATGCAGTATTTCATTATTGTATGGAAACAACTCATCAAAAATAGATTTGGGGGCCAGGTTGGAGTTCAGTTGCAAACAGTTGATCACCTTAATGATGAGTTTCCAGTTCAAGAATTGTCCATTCCCCTTGAGGGGATGAACAGTCTTCAGATGAAAAGCTTGCCACTGTAATGCTTGCTGAAGAATCATCAAGCGGAGACATGAGTTCAGTCCACCTGCTGAATGTGTCAACTTGTGATGTACCCTGAGGATTTGAACCATCTCGTGCCAGAAACAGTGTCTGATTGATAAGACATTGTGCTAAGTTAAGGTCTTCAGGAACAGAGTTTTTGAAACCTATGTTTGAGTCTTGCTCAGATAACAATTGCCTGAGAAGAGTCCAGTCCTGTTCTGCAAACTGCTGATCTTCAAAATCCACATCTAGAACTGCTGTTTCTGAATCCATCCTCTGCTCAATTGCTTCTCTAACATCCATCTCATATATTGGAGAAAGGGTTTTTGAAGGCTGATGCTCATACATGCAGGTTTGTGCTATTGTGTCATAATCATCTATGTCTCCTGAAATAATTCACAATACTGTACAATGTAAAAATTGCAGATGATCCTCCCCTCAGGGCTATGTAGAGCAACATTTAACTAATTCAGGAAGGACAATCCAACCAGGTTAAAAAAGGGGGGATGGAGGGTTATACAAAAGTGACAAATTATGAGTCATTTATTTCCTATATAAAAAACAAAGTATGATTTATAAATTAAGTTAAAGTAGCAATCACCACTGGTAATTAACAATAACCTCCATAATTAAGTTTCTGATACAGAAAATGACAATGTAAATATACACTTAATGCACATGAAATTTCTCATTTACTACACAAATTAAATTTAGACCAGGAGGGAATTAATAAAGAATTAATTCCCATGGAGGGAATTAATAGAGAATGACTGCTGAATGGTGACTTAAGCTATGTCAGCTCAGAAGAGAATTAAAACCAAAATTGTTTATTAACAGGCTTATTTCTACACTGCACATGCAGCTGCAGGCAAGGGCAAGCAAACTTAAAAAAACCCAAAACAGTACAACTTTTAATGTGTTCTTGTTCTGTGGTCTGGCTGAACATAGATCATCATCAGCATTTCATTACTCTTGAATACACAATAGTTATAATCAACACTATTGTATATTTTGGATGGTATAAATAGACTGAATTATTGGTATAAAGAAGACAGAACACAAAACCAGACAAGTTTGCATCTAGCTACGTGAAACAAGTTAGATCTTTTCTGTATATAAGTATTAGTTCTAAGTATAATCTCTCTTTTAGGAAATAAGCTTTTACTGGTAAAATTTAGAATTTTAGACATCTCATAATCTCTAAATTGGAGTTGATACCTGCTCCCGCTGATGTATATGGCAAATATTCAGTTATATTCAGTGGGAGAAGGATACAAATTTGTGTATAATATATAAATAGATAAATTACAACAATAATGCATATAGCTGCTCAGGTAAACAGTTCAGTGAGCTTTAGCTAAGATTATTACTGTAGTTATTGCACATCCCATTCAGACATACTATATGTCGTCAAGCAGACAAAACAAATACTAAGGTTCCATCAAAGGCTGATGCTGTCAATGTTAGATTGGATCAAAAATAACTGAAGTACAGACAACTGCATCCAATCTTTCTTTTAGCATTACGTAAAATGTCTTTTCTTGTAGTCAAGTTTCTCATTGAACAGCAGGGTATTGACGGATATTTCAAACAGACAAGCCTTCTCTACCCAAGTGAAATACCTAAAAATATTTAAATTTTATATCATTTCAGCCAAAATTACTTCAGTTCAGGATTCAATCCCAGAAAAATTGCCAAAGCTTTCCCCGTTAACTTGTTTTGAACGACTGAATGTTTCTATTTCTGTACATTACCTGGAAGTACATCAGTATTAGCGCATTCAGTAGTTGCTGGTTGACTGCCTCTCACTTGACCTTCCTGAGTCAGGGTCTGATTCTTACCGGCTTCTACAGATTTTGCAGAGCTGCTCTTTTGCACATCAGAATTAGCTTCTCTCTGATGAAGATCCAAATGACATGGTCTTTCTTGAGATCTTGCATCATTGTCTGAGTATTTATTGCACTGGTGGAATTCAGTAGCCACCTCATTCTTCATGGTTAATTTTTGTTTTTCTCCTGGAGACAGACTAGCTGCTGAATGTACTTTCCCTGGGCAGTTTTGTTCAGTCATTGAAGCACCTTGATTCTCGTTCCCTGTGATTTCCGTGCCATGAAGATGTAGGAGAGAACTTTCATTTTTATCTGATCTATTGTCTCTATCCTTATGCTGTTTGCAATCCAGGAATCCATCTTCAGTTTCCAGTGAATATCTTGAATAAAAGGTCTTTCCACGGTGCTCTTGAGAAACACTATCAAATACTTCTGAAGGAGTAAGAGAATCTATGGAATGCTGATGTGAAGTATGAGTTTCCACTCTATCATCAGATCCCAATTCTTCACATTCATCTACTGAAAGTAAAACAGACCGTTTGAAATTTTTAGTTTTGGAAAACTCTTGACTTGCAGCATCATTTTCTGTTGCATCTTCAAAAGCTAAATTATCAATTCCTTGGAACTGTTGAGGAGGAACATTTGACAGAGGAAAGTTTGCTGCAACGTTCTCTGCTTCAGATCTATCATCCTCTGTTTCATCAGCAGAAGACGACACTTGGTCTGTTTCCTGAGTAAACTGTGCGTTACCAAAAGTAGAACTTTTGCTTTCTCTAGTATTGGTCCTTACCCTTTCTTGATGGGACCAAATTTCAGGCCTTTTTCTTGGTACTTCATCATCACTTGTTGAATTAACACGGAAAAGATCAGAACCCTCTTTTTTCATTTTCACTTCTATTCTTAGGCTGCTGTCATAAATTTTTAATTCCTCAGGTGTACTTGTGTCACTGCTGCTTCTTCCAAGAAAATCGTGGCATAACATAGTGCTACATTTGGAAATCCCCCTTTCATTGGATCCTTCATCATCCTGAGAGCCTCCAGCATCATAATCTTCTGATCTTGGCTTTATATCGTCAGAGGATGTGGTTGCACTGCCAGTATCTGATTCAGGACTCTCTTTTGGATCTAGTGCACCAGTACTCCAGTGGTCCACAAAAGGAATTTCTGCATTTTCATGGTTTTCTGGTGTTTCTGTAGGATCTATAGGCTCTGTGTAACTAGGTGAATATTTTTCTGTTATTTGTTCTGTGGAACATTCTGAAACATCATCTAAATCTGCTGTAACTGATTTGTATTCAGTCAGGGCTGATGTAAAAGACAGCTCGCCAGCTGTAAGAAATCCCTCCGGATGAATCTGAGGAGGTGACATCTCCTCCTCTTTGTTGGTTATCATTCTGGAAAAGCTTGGTAAAGCATTTTCACCATAGTTAAGACCTGTTTCAGAGTTTATTTTATCACTTTGTTCAGTACAGACTTTTGTTGCTTCTGATTGTTTCACCAGTGCTGTCGAAGCAGAAGCCTTTTTATTGGTTTCCTTGGAAAAGTCTGAGGATCCATCACTGGAAGACTGTGCAAGACAATGAAATTCAGCTTCATTATCAGCTTTCTCTGAATCTCCAGTCTGTTTAATTCCAGTCTCATCTCCACATGTTTGTCTTGCTTCCATTTGATTTTGCAGTGAAACGTGCAGCTTAGAAGTAGTTCCTTCTGTAATTAGAGGAGAAGATTCAGACTGTATTTTGCATTCCACATTTTCAGAAGGGTCTGATAATTTTTGTTTATTGGGTTGAAAGGACACCAACAGTTCATCTTTGCTGCTACTTTCCATCATGGATTTTAAAGACTCATTTTGTTTTGCAGAATGGCATTCATTATTGTCATGAAGCTGACCTGTCATGTTTTTCTCAAGTTTCTGTCCTGAACTTCTGTGCTCAGAGATGTACACATTCTTCTGGACAACAGGAGATTCACTCCTTGAATGTTTTTGGGCAGAGGACTGAGACTTTAACACAGATTGCCCAGCTGTTTTTGGTTTGGTGTCTTTATTATTCATAATCTCAGCATACTTTGACGGAGCCAGAGTTTTAGGTGTTATTTTTGCAGTGGCCTTTGCTACGGGTGTTTGCGATTGCTTAACACTCTTCTTCTTGGCTGAAGGATGTTTTTCTGGGAGTGTTGTCTGAACCAGATGTTGTAATGCATTTTTTTCTTCATTATGTTTTGGAGAGATTCCTGATTTCAGTGAATTTGGTGATTCCCCCTGAGGTCCTAACAAACAGTAAAAAAAAAAAAAAAAAAAGATTCTATATTTCAGTCAAAATATATTAACAAAATTNCTCACCAAATTTATGTTAGTGTTTGTTCGTGTTGAGAAGCAAGTTACTCAACCTTTTGTGTAACTAAGGGATTNAAAAAAAAAAAAAAAGATTCTATATGCCAGTCAAAGTATATTTGTATAATTTATGTTAGTGTTTGTTTATGTTGAGAAGTAAGTTACTCAACTTTTTGTGTAACTAAGGGATTTAAGGCTTGTTAAAGAATTAAGAATCGAGATCTTAAAGAAATACTAGACAAAAATACCATCTTGTGTTTATATGCCATGTTTAAAGCTGAAGCGCTTTGTACACTATACATAAAGGAATTACTTCAACCTGTAATTGAAGCAGTCATCACTGGAGTAGAAAGCAGCAGCTGCCTGATAGTGCCCAGAAACACTGCACAGCAGCTTAGCAGAGGAAGTGCTGAGTACTGTATTCAATTTGTGTTGTACAGGAAATGAAAGTAGGCAGAAAATAATTACATTAGTTATAATGTGATTAGAATACCAGAATTAACATCCCTGCTCAGTCAGAAAATTCTGCAAGATCTTTAATGACCACAAATTGACAGGACCTGTGTTTTCTGTATAACTTGAATATTCTTTCCTCCCCCAGTAAGTGCCAAGTCTAAATGGGATTAAAAAGAGTTTGATCCTTAACACTTTGTGTCTTTATAAAGCAGGGTTTCCTCTCGGTGGTCTACAATGTCATTTCCCACTCGATATAAATAGCTGTTGAAATCAAGTATTTGCTTGTGGGATAGGTGAGTATCAGTAGTGCTGCCCCTAGGGGGGGTCACCACAGAAGGGAGGCATATGCTAACAGTTCATAAAGAAGTCTGCAGACCAGTTCTTTGATGCATATTATAAATGCTTGACCTACAGAATTTCTGTTGAGCTCATTCATGGTTCCAAGTGCAGATGTGCAGGGGATCTGCAAATAAGAGACTCTGCAAAGCAGATTAAGCAAGCAGAAGAAAATACCAACTGGCACTGAAGACCATCTTTTAAATATTTTCAAGTTGATACACATTTGCATTTTACAGTTTAGGATTGTCACCAAAAATGAAATACGGAAAATAGACAGGATTGTTCAGAAGATTTCGCCAAATGCTTGTGTTTAAAAAAAAAAAACAAAGACGTCGAAGGGTTGTATAATGATGGGTTGTTTTTTTTTTTGTGGATGGGACTTTATTTTGTTTTTTTCTTTTTTTTTTTTGTGTNCACACATATATAACCATTGGAAATATAACCTAAAAGGTATACTTTTTGAAAGTAAAAACTATGTGTGTATATATATTATATATATGCACATATATGTAAGTGACCCATTTCACAATTTTACAGTGCTTCAGCTTTTTTCCTGTCCAGTTTAATCTAAGCTATCCCAGAAACAATAAGTTTACAACACCTTGTGTAGTCGTTAACTGTTCCAGTATGCAGAATTCTCAATGATGTATAACAATTTTTGAATGATTAGCATGAAACAATCCAACACAAAAGCCAAACCAATTTTATCTTTATAGCAGTTTCCAATAGCTAGCTCAAATTGTTTTGCTAATAACATGCAACAGAGAACCATTCTCAGATTAAAAAGAACATGCTGACTTAACAGTAAAAGTTCACCTGATACTTTTTTTTACAGACACACATACATATATATGTAAAGCAGCATACTGATTTGCAACATACCTGCTTGTTGTGATACTAGCCTCAAGGTCAGTCTTTTTTTTTTTGTTGGCAATTCCATTTGGTGTCTTTACAGTTGACTTTGTTTTCACTATTGTAAAGTAAATTCCAAGTTAATTATACGGGGAAATGCACTGCATAGAAGTATGAAAAAAATTCTAATATATGAAGATGAGCTATTGAAAACAGCATAGATGCTAAACTTGTAAAAAACTTTAGCCATTTTATATGGCTATGAATTGATCATAAAATAAAGTCAGCTAACAGAGGAGAAATTCAATATTCTTATCTCAACTTAATTTACAGGGGAAGAAGGTGACTCTTATCAATCCATACTAGATTTTTTTAAAGCTTCCCAGGCTGGTTTTCAGTGTATGACCAGCCTGGGACAAATGAGAAGGGGACTTTAAAAAAAAATAAACACAATATTACCAGTCTGTTTTTTCCCTTCCTCTGCCAATTTATCCTCTTTGGGTTCCTCTGTCTGTTCACTGGCAGTCTGGATATCTGGGCTTGAGTTCGCTGACTTGCTAGAAGTTCCTGCCACAGTCACTACAGAGGGAGATTCCTTCTCTGTGGTTTTTTTCAATGGTTTTGTTTTGATCTGCACACTTGAGGTTACTGTCAGCACTTTAGGTCTGGCACCTGCAGCTTTTCCTTCATGGTTCTTTAGTCCCTTAGCACTTCCTGAATTTTTCTGTCCACTTGCAGATGATGTCTTTTCTGTATCTTGCTTGGTAAGCGTGCTTTCAGCCTTCACATTTCCATTACTTTCTATCTTTGTCTTTATAACAGCTCTAGCCTTTGGTGAAGCAGATTTTTCCCCAGGTTTTGAATCCTTAGTAATCTTGGAAACTACTTTTTTGCCATCTTTTCCCTTCACATCCTCATGCTTTGAAGCTGTATTAACAGTGTTTCTATTGGTGCTTGATGTATGTCCAGATGCTCCTAATCCATCAGATTTCATTTTATCCTGATTAGTGGAAGAATCTCCCCAGCAATCTTTCTTGCTGTGTTCTGTCCAGGAAGTATTCCTTGTCCCAACAGATTCAGTAATAGATTTGTTTAGCTGGGAAAAAAAAAAATCAGGGAAAAAACCAGAAGATAGTTATAATACCAAGTTATCCATAATCTTTCATTTCTGAAAC
>VWYH01004272.1:774721-1017814 GCA_013399365.1 Pampusana beccarii | reverse complement strand
TTTTTTAAGCAGCATCTATTGTTTCTTCTGCTTTTCCTAACTTGAGATCAGCATTCATGTGATTTTACTGAGATCTGAGAGATTAACAATAATTCCTGCTACTGAATGTAACCGCTGATTTTCAAGAAGCTGGCAGATGTCTTTCGTTTTGTTTTCTTTCTGCGTCTGTAGTTTTACAAAGCCTGGGTGATGCGTACAAGCCTCTTTTGGCATTTTCAACCTGTCAGTGATATGCCCTACAACTTGGGGAACATGCTTTTCTATGCAAAAACCTGAAAGCTTTGCAAAACTTGCCTCCTTCTCTTGCAAATCCAGTGCAAGAAATTATCAAAATAGATAGTTGTGACAGTTATTCATCACAAGCTAAAGTATTTTATTACAAGCTAAATTATGCATATTAACAATGGTGTGACATTCAAAGTACTTTACTCAAACCTATCACTGCACACAGTGCTTTGGCCTGCAAGATTTCTTTATGTTGAAATACTTGCTTAATAAGCATTTTTTAGTGAACAAAACATTTCCAAATGTAGAATCTGATGTACCCGATTAACCGCAGTCTTTTATCAACTCAGGTGTGGTATTTTATTTAGTTGGATGTTATGAAACTTTAAGGCATATGGTGAAAAATAAAACAAAACAAACAACCCCACAACAATTTCACAACTGAAATAGTTAATACCCTCAAAACTCAATGGTCATTTCACAGTCAAGTTCTGGTAGGCGAGAACCAGTCCAAGTCTTTTGTGGCTGAGATCACAAGCTGTGAGGCCGTAGAGCTGAGCCTAACTTCCAAGTGACAGGGCAGACTTCATTCACCCAGATCTCTTAAAATGACACATTGCCCAAAAACTACTGATTTGCTTTATTTAGAGCAGGAAAATTCTGGCTAAATGCAATTTCTGACTTTATTGATAAGAAAGAAAAACTGCAACCAAGTTCCAATTTGTTTGTTGCTTCTTTCTGAGAATGAGGGAAAAGCTGGTTCAGGTGTGCCTTAAATATTCTTGGTCTGTTGCTGACACAGATAGGTAGAAGCTGGCTGTTTTTCTTTTTGATTTGTGATGGATTTTAGTGCAATAAAGGTTCAGCTGGACAGGATTTTTGGAAAAGAAGAAGGACGAGAAAATCTACTGTACTTTCTTTTGCAATTAATGCTGGCCAAATCATGTTTGTGTTCAACGGTCTAAAAGGGGATTTCTGACTTAGTATCAAAGCTGATACTCTGTTTTGAGAAGCCTGAGGTTACCTTACATGTACAGAGAACTAAAAGGTAATCTATGTCATTGTTTTAGATCCATGAGTAGTAATTGTGTGTTATTAAAATCTTGCTAGCCAATTCAGATGAGGTCCGCTAATTGAGTTTTACAAGAAGATCGTGTCTCCTCAGTTTAATCACCTGTTTTAGGTCTGCATCACAGGCTGCTATTGACTTCAGAGACCAGGCAGTGTAGCTTAGTGCCAATCACTAAACCAAATGATAAAACAAAACCTGAACAATACTGAAGAGGAGAAAAAAACAAAACAAAACAAAACGAAACGAAACAACAACAAGCAAACAAACCAAAGAAAAATAGTAAACCAACAAATACCCTCTTCAAAAGCTGTTTTAAGAGAGTACAGTTGACAACATGTAGGTGATTTGAGAGGATTGCACTCTCAGCCGAGGCAATGGCAACCAGCACAGAAGCATCAGAATAGCAGTATGCATCATATAAATCCAAATTTAGGGTGCTGTAGAAAAGCTCAAGGCTCTTCCTCTTCATTAGTGAATTTTACCAAATCAGGAAGGGGAAAATTGTCTTTCCTCTCAGTTATCGTTCCAGGCCTTTCAGGAACTGAGGACTTAACAGGAAGGGCCATTTCCCCTTGCCATGACAGCTGGAGTATGACTCACTCCTCCTTCTCTGACAGAATTTTTCTTGCTCATCAGGAGACTTTTCCAGAACGGTGTCTTCCAAAGATCAATAACAGCACTTGAATAAAAACTTTGAGTTGCTTCCAATTAAAGCTACTTTATCTGAATATCGGAGCCTTACTAAACCTGGAATTTGGTGAATCGTGAGACTATGCATGTTCTTTAGAGCCTTTGTGATTAGCTTCTCTGCTGTTTGAAAGTTTTTTGTAAATGGCAAATAACTCTGAAGTTTCAAGTGCTAACACAAGCTTCTCCTGCAGGTAGGAGGAGTGTCACTGGAATTTGTAGTTTTTCTGAAACTTTTGGTGTGATTTTTAGTGTTTGTGTAAATTAAGACATCAGCTTCTCATTAATCCACAGCTCAATAAACTGTTCCGTAGACCCTTTGGTGTGGTTTCTCCACACCTGCAAGATGTAGACTTCTGGCATTCAGAATGAGTTTAAAAAAGGAGTATCGGATTAACCTACCTACTGGTATCTGACCTAAGAAAAACGCTACACTTGAGCGAAAAACCTTGAGTTGTCTGAAATGACTGTGCAATAACAAAAAGTTGTGAAGCATCCCTATAAAAAGATGTACAAATACACAAGAAGGGGTGGAGCCATTGAGCAGGAGGTGGCCAGAGTGGGAGCAACCAATGGGGAGGGCTCTGAGGTTTCAGGGTGCTGCAAAGCCAAAGTCAGCAAACAAACAGTGGCCAAAATAGTAAGAATTGCTGGAAAATAAGTGATGATTTTTAGCATAAAACTCATGAGAGTTTTCAAAAGTCTTTCTCTACTATTTCTTGCATTTAACATTTATAGGAGAAAAACTATTTCTGCTCACTTCTGGTGTTTGTCAAGAGTAATTTGGTATTGCGTTGTTTCGATTTATTACATTTATCATACATTAACAGGGGAAAAATGTGGATAAAGCAACTATTTTTGTACAGTTTTAGATTGCAAAATAACTGAGGCCACAGTCAGTAAAATGCCTTTGAATATTATCTTTAAAGCTGACTTTCTTAGTGACAGGAAGTTTGCATCCTGTAAGAACAAAAACAAGAAAAAAATTGTAGCAGAGCAATGGTTTGTGTTTGTATTTGTATTCTTCCATCAGTATTATTCAGAGTCTGTATATGGTTAAACACACAGTTTAACATTGCAAGTTTTATTCAGGATGCTTTGAAAACCGTTTCATTACACAACAGTGAGCATGGAAAAAAAATATGCATGTGACAAGNACAGGAAGTTTGCATCCTGTAAGAACAAAAACAAGAAAAAAATTGTAGCAGAGCAATGGTTTGTGTTTTTATTCTTCCATCAGTATTATTCGGAGTCTGTATATGATTAAACACACAGTTTAACATTGCAAGTTTTATTCAGGATGCTTTGAAAAATGTTTCGTGACACAACAGTGAGCATGGAAAAAAAATATTATGCATGTGACAACAACTGATTTTAAGAAGCCAAAGACCATAAAAATCAATAGGAAAATCTAACTGTACTTGATGTTGGACTAGGTCCCAGCAGGAAAAACATTACTGTATGGACAAATTCACTAGGGAATATAGCAGGAATTGAGGTCAAAATGTAATCACCCAGAATGTAGCTCTTGAGGGTGGATTATTTTATTCTCCCTCTGAACCGAAACATCTCCTAATGATAATAAATCTCCTTATCCTGTGCTGGGAATGTATTTGCAATAATGTGTTAGAAGAAAGATCCTTAACAGCCTACACGCTTTTTCATATGACTCTTTAAAATATTCTGTGTTTTCTCCCCAACGTGCTGGGATAATTTTATTTTCAGTTAGAGATAAAATGGCCAACCGGAAACAATGGTAGGTGGCAAGTGCTAAAACAAGGGTCTGAAATCTAACTAAAACTGAATATTAAAAAAAAAAATAAAAAAAATAAAAGGAGAGAAAGAGAGAAAAATAAATAGCTTAACAGGTAAAAAGACCACTGCTATAAACACGTGTGAAAACAGCAGCTTCCTCTGCCATCAGAGTTTCTTTGAATTTCATTTTTTTGATCTTTATTTTCCTTTTTATTTTTTCCTTTGTGCTTAGCTATGACTTCTTTAAGGTGTTTTCCATTGCTGCAGTTCTAGAAACTTTTGTTGAATCTTACTTTATGACTTGCAATTGAAGCACTTGACAATCACTCATAGATTTTGTGCCAACCACTTTGATGTTGGATCTTTTTATACCAATATAGTTACAGTACTTTAAGGTGAGGGGTTTTTTATACTGGTGTAACAGTATTTTTAGTGACTCTTTTACAAACACACTACATAAAGTTGACTTCCATCTGTATATTCACCTTGTCATGTGTGAATGAAACGGTAAGTGATGAATAAACAGAATTTTGTGTTGGTACAAAAGCACTGGTCCGAGGATGATGGCATTACTCTAACCATGACAGTATAAATGTACAAGTTTCATGCACAGTAAAGCCCTTGATCTTTTCCATGGAAAATAAAAGGAATATATGATGATCTACTTTGCTGGTTCTGTATTTTTTCTGCTTAAAACTTCTCCATTCTGCCATTCTCCTACACTCTGATAGAGGTTCCTTTTAATTTTAGTTAGAATTTTTCTATCTTTTATTCTGATTTCACAAGGACTAGCACAGTCTATTTTAGCATTACAGGTAATACAGGTAATGACTTGTAGAGAGTGAAACGTTGGGCAAACTTCTGTCCCAGACAAACTACAATCAGTTTGCCCATGGGTAGAAGCCAGGCTGGCTGCCTCACAGGGCGGCGAGAAGAGTTTTGTGCCTCTCTTCTCTCGCAATCAGTGCATTTTATTGCTACGTCCAACAGGAGTTAATTTCTTTGTACAGATGTTCCCCCACAGAAGCAGCAAAATCTGTGTTTTGGTGAAGTCACTGGAAGTGCCTTACTTGGTAGCTAACAGTGCTAACGATGAGTTTTATTTTGTTTCATTTCCCAGGTTTTTCACTGGATATATCAGTACAACAAACACGACAATCTTTTTCAAATGAAGCAGAAGGCCGTACAAGGGTCAGAAATTTCTGCTAGCAGAGGTAATGAACACAGTCAAAACTAAAATATTTTCAGAAAGGCAAACTGAGAACTACTTAAGATGCTACCCATCCTACACCAAGAACAGCTAATTTTAGTTTAGTAGAAAATACAGCTGATTCAGTTGTGAAAAAAAAATAATAAAAAGCCCATTGAGACTGAAGCATAATATCCAGGAAATATCATTTACCATCATCTACAACAGAAACAACTAAAAACAACACACAAACCCCTCAATTCCAGGAATCCAGAGGCAAAACGCAGCTATAACAATACAGTGTATCTTTCATTTTATGCTTTGAAAAATAATTTAAAAAACCACTAATGTTATATATCCAGGTTTCCCATTGCAAAATAAATATAGTTTGTAATGGATACAAACGCCATTGCAAGAAGTTGATAAATGCAATTTTCACCTTGGAGATCTTGATCCAGGATATTAGCCTGAATAACCCAAAGCCTGAAGTTGTATGTGTGGCAGGCCAGTATGTGCATGAGGAGCCCTCTGCTTTACATCTTTGAGAATGAACTGCTTTCAAAACCAAGGTCTCTGGTTATTTCTGGTCAACCTAAATTTAAACAACCAACTCGTTAAAATTATCCTAGCAATGTTTGCCTCGGATTATCTGTTTAAATTCCTGCACGCTTAATACATCAGATTATTCTGGTAAACCTTTGAGTGCTCGCACATCATAAACTCAGATCGCTACCTTTTCTGAAAAGCTCTTTCACATTAACAAAAAAGACACAAAAATTCAATTAAAAATCAAAAGGTGTAGTTGTAAGAAAATAAACATCTGCAATTTTTAACTTTGAATGGTTCAAAATGGGTTATATTTCTAACTGGCAAGGGCTTCACACATGATTTCAACTAAGAGGAACTGAAGCCAACCATAAAAATAGAAGCATAGTATTTTTAATTGAGAGCAGCATCAATATATTAGGTTAGTTATGTCAAGATAGTTGATAGGCCTTTTTTGAGCAGCTTTGTTATTTTACAGTCATTTTATGATTCCTATAAATCACACACATAATTAAAAAAAAAAACCAACAAAACTATCAGAGAATGCCTCCTGTTATGAACATATCAATGAAACAAAAGACCTATGCAATCACAGTAATTCAATCTAAAAAATAAATCCTCCTAAATAACTTGTGATGGTTCTGTAACAGGTGCTCTGAAGCCCTATAGATGTAATTTAACTTCCAGGTTCTTAGAAACCAGTGAACACGGTTGCAGACTAAATTTTAGAAAATAAAGAAATATCTCTAATATTAATTCTTGAGCTGAAGAGACTAATTGAGAATACGACTCACTGCTGTTTTATGTCAGTATAAATATCATTGATTTCTTTGGAACTACATTAGCATAAAACAGTTGTAATACATTGTAGTAAATCAAGCAGGAGTTTATGGTACAATTATGCTATTTCTACTGAAAAAAAAAGATTGTAGCAGATATTCCTTGATTCCACTAATTTACAGTTGACTGTGATACATTTCTTGAGAATGGTCCACTGTTTTGTTGGGCTTTGCCTAAGTAAATGCACTCCTGTAAAGCAATGACGTGCTTAAGAAGCACCTACTCTAGATTTTAGTAGGAAAGGGATTTTACTTGAGGGATTTCTAAGTATCAGTCTGTGGGGGTGTATAGGTAAAAAACAAACAAACAAAACCCCCAGAACAACCAACATCCAACTAACCAAAACAATCTCCAAAAATAAAATTATATCTTAATTCATTACAATAGAATTTTAATTTTTTCTTTAGTTTATCTTGATTCTTCCATTTCATTACATATATAGAGATTTGTTATAAGGTAGTTGCTCTTACATAGTTTCTGTGTCCTTCTTAATCCCCTTTTCACTTTTCCCTTCTTTTTCCTCTTGACTGGGGAGCATTTAATTCATTATATGTTCAAAACTTTACTAGCAAATGTTAGTTTTCTATTTTGAAAGTCTTTGAGCAATGTACTTGTAGGGGAAGAAGTTGCTCATTTGTTCTGAAGTGTGTTTATTTCAAGGGGCAGTTTGAATGGTTGTGCTGGTACCTGTTAGGACATTTTGAACCAGTCAAAGACCAAAGAGGAAAAGTAGTGGCCATGAATTTGGATGAAGGTAGTTATCTGGGAATCTGAATACAACCCTTTCTGTGTAAAGGACCATGAAGTCAGCAACACGTTTGAGTAGGAACTACTGCTGCTTTTTGTGAAGCCACTGCATGGAGGTATGCCCTAGGTGACCCCGGCTGCATTTCTTCAGACCACAACTAATGAATCAGAACAAAGTAACTCTTTGAAAAAAAACCAGATCTCAAATCTGATAGGTGTAACAGAGTAAATAAGAGAGTTTGAAAACAAAATTTTCCCCCTGAACTCCATGTCCTCATGGGAGCAGGTTTCTCCTCCAGTTCTGCTGCAAAACCTCTCCACTCCTCCTCCGTGAGCAGCCCCTCACAGCCACCACTGAGCCTTTCAAAACAAAACTCATCAAACTAGAAAACAGCTAGAAAAAAAACCCTAGAAATAGCTAAATTATCCAATTTTTCTGCTTTTTTGCATCATCACTGCTAACTCAAGGGTATTTGTGTTTGGCATTTGGTTTTCTTTGGTTGTGTAGGAGGGAGATTTTTAGACGGTATTGACTGCTTGAACTGATCTTGTAGGGAAGAGATGTGTATCATCAGTAAGGGCTTAACTGTCACTTTGCTGTTTATCAAGCATTTTCCCAAAAAAAGGGGCACAAAAAGAGCTTAAGAAAAAGAGGATGGATGAGATAACTTTCTTCCCTAGAAAGGTAGGGTGTGTCAGGTCCCGAATGCATCAACAAAAAAGTTTAAAGAGGCCACATACAAAAGATGCATTGTTCGCTCTCTTTAGTGTTCTGTCTGGACCTTTCTTGGAGACACTTCTGAGCTGACAACATCCCATAATTAAGGATAGTCTCAACCTGAAGTGAACTGTCCCTACAGGAGTTTTTCACATCCAGGCTATTTTTGCAGTATTGTTTAGGAAACAGCTCTGCAGGCCTCTGCCAGAGAAAGAAAATAATCCAGCAATATTCATTTCCTTAAACTGACTTTTAACAGGTTATTTTTTAGAGACATGATGGACATAAAAAGTAGAGTTGAACCAGGAAAAGGATAATTCAGGAAAAATAATAGGTGTATGAAAATGACTGTGCTCTGAAATGGAAAGGTCTATTTCCTGTCTCGATAATGGATTGAACCTTGAAGCCTTTCTGCTTTCTTTTTTCTTTCATTAAAATGAAACTTTCAGTTTTCTGCAAATAACATCACTTTTTGGAAACCAATAAAATCAGAGACTTTGACAAGAAGACAAGAACTAAACTGAAAGAAATAGGCATAGTCAACTAGACAGCATTAGTACATTAAATTCTTAGAGACTCAAATGTAGTAAGCACTTTCCTTTGTGAATTAGTTTCTTTCATGGCTTTCACATGCTGTATCCTGTGTTATTACTGGATGAAAATGCATAGACTATTTATCAACAAAATGTGAATAGAAACACAGTAGTATCTTCCTATTACAACAGCAGAAGAATTTATTAAATATTTTGAAAGACATTTTTGGTACCTTATTGATCTAATCATGGAAGACATTTACAGTCAAGATCACTGAAAATAAAAGGTTTATATATAAAAAAATAATGGTAATAGCTTTTATCATTAATCAATAATGTAAATAAATATATAAACAAAATAAATTAACTGGATATTTTCTTGGGATTATTTGTTGAGGTTTTCTCTTTTCTTTAAATAGATCAAATCTACTTTTTTCCTTGTCTTCATAGTTATCTTCAGTTTACTTTTTTGCCATATTTTTCGCTTTTGTTTTATTCAAATGGACAGAGGAGTACTTCAAATGGCTGCTTTACTGATTTCCTCCTCACATGCAGACACACAAACTTCACTGAAGTTCAGTGAATCGTCACAGGTGAACTCTCCTGCTATGAGCACAGAATCACAGAATCGCAGAAAGGTTGGGGTTGGAAGTGACCTCTGGAGATCATCCAGTCCAACCCACCTGCTAAAGAAGGTTCACTTAGAGCAGATTGCACAGGAGTGTGTCCAGGTGGGTCCTGAATGTCTCCATAGAAGGAGACTCCACAACCTCTCTGGGCAGCCTGCTCCAGTGCTCTGGCACCCTCAAGGTAAAAAAGTTTTTCCTCATGTTCAGATGGAACCTCCTGTGCTTCAGTCTGTACTTGTTGCCCTTCATCCTATTGTTGGGCACCACAGAAAAGAGTCTGGTCCCATCCTCTTGACACCCACACTTCAGATATTTTTAAGCACTGATAAGATCCCCTCTCAGCCTTCTCTTCTCCAGGTTGAACATACCCAGCTCTCTCAGTATTAGGAACATTACTTACACAAGTGAACTTAAAAAATACCACAAGCCTTCTTATCTCCTACCAACACAGCTTTTGCTTGAAAGTTGGCAGCAGTAGTGCTTTATGGTGTTCAAGATTTGTTCAGCAGTGGTGTTTCTTCCACTTCTTTCGTTGAACCTTTATGCCATTAGTACATGCCACCATTAACTTACTGTGTCACTAAACGTAGGTTTTCCATGTTCAGATGGCATCCATTACTCACGAATAATCACCCTGAAAACAGCTGTGAAAATACGCTTCCTGAATCTCAACAGGTAGTGCTATCTAGCTTTTATATTACAGCTGTGTTTTTTGTCATCAACAGTCTTTAGCTTCCTGACCCATTTAGATGTTCAGTGTTATGTTAGGATGACTGTCCAGTCAGTGGTCCAGTTCCAAAAATGTAAATAATTTTCCAGTTCCAGAAATGTAGAAACATAGTTGTTTATCTAAAGACTCCCGAATACATATCCCCTTGCAAAGACTGATTTTTTTCTTTTTGATCTGAAGCACTTCATCACAGAACTGTAATTTACCTAGTGCAGCCTTCTGGAGGCTAGTAATTTTCACAATAAAAAATTATCAAGAACTTGCTATGTGGATTGTATTTTATTTCCTTTTCTACATTTGAAAAGTCTTTTAGACACTCTCCCCCCCTTTTTTTTTTTCATCTCTGAATCATCTTTACCAATATATGCCCAAAATGTGATTGTATTTTATTTGCAACTTTTTTCTTTCTCTTGAAGGAAAGTCTGGTGTTAACTTCTCCTCTGATTGTATTTTATTTGCAACTTTTTTCTTTCTCTTGAAGGAAAGTCTGGTGTTAACTTCTCCTCTGAGGTTAATGACTACACACTGAAAAATCCTATCTATTTTACTGAATCAGGCATGCCTATAGATTAATCCAATTTGGGGGGCTTTATTGGTTCAATTAGATTAGACGCAGAATAGGAAAAAGCAAATTGAATTATTGTGCCTTTATCCGGCTGTGCCACTCAGCCTTCCTGCTTAAAGAAACATAGAATGCTGAATGGAAAAAAGAGGCGTTTTCCTTTTATGGTAGCTCACTTGCAACAGGGGGACCCTCATCCATAGAGAACCAAGGAGTTAGTATCACTTGTTACTGAACTGTCATTCTGGATTGGTTAACCTGCCTTCCACAGGGTTAGGGCTAATGTACAGGGGTGCTCACACCAGATGTGAAATAGCTAAAACCTCCCTCCTCTCAGCCCTGATCATTTTCCAGTTGGTCATATTTGTAGACAAAGCAGTAGCTCTAGTGGTGTCCTTTTTAGCTGTCTCTTGCTTCACTGCACTACCAGAGTCGAGGCCTTTTTTTTTTTGGTGGTAGCAGCAGCCTGCACATATATTTGCCTCTCTTTTTGCTCTATTGCTACAGGCCTATCCATTAAATCTTAAACACTAATGAATCATTAAAAAGGGTATTAACATATTGCGCTGGGCCTATATGTATATCTCCTTCTTCACAGTTTTATTGCAATTTCCATTAAAAAACCTCATTACAGAGATTATTGTGACATGATTTGAAACAGCAGCATTCATTATATATTAACTGTGTATTGGAGTTTGGGAAATTAATGCACCAGGAAATGAAATGACTCACCCAGGGTCACTGAAGATGTATGTTCAAGTCATGATTAAAATCCAAGCTATAGATCTCCATTATGTTTACTGCAAAATCTTCTTTTCTCTTTCTCTATTTTCTTTCTTTTAAACCACATCCTACAGTTGTACATTCAGTTGGAAAATTCCACCGTGCTGCTTTTCTTCTCGAACTGTAATTAACATTTATCCAACAATTAGTTGAATACGGCTTGTTTATCTTTGTGAGCCTTTCCTTCCTTTGCTTTGGGGTTCAAATGGTGGAGAGAAAGTGGCGTTACTGGGAAAGAAGAGTTAGGCTGTGGGGAACAGTGGGCAGAGAACCAGAGAGGCAAAGTCCAAGAAACAGCTCAAGTGATGGAGTGACCACGAGATGTGCTGCTGCTGCGAGTCTCTTATCCACAGACAATCAGAGTTATGTGGATTTTCCCGCTTTTCAGTGTTGGGGATGTAGGGAGAAACAGAGGCTGGAGGTACAGGACATATGAGGAGAGGCTAGAAGGGAGGGGACTGCAGGATGGACCTTCCCTTACACTACCTGCTCTGATACCACCGCCCAGAAGGGTAGGGTGGAGAGGGCATATATTTCTACTTTTATAGGTTACATCTTCTGTAAAAACATGACATTTAAAGAGTGTGCCTTCTCCCAAATTATACTGCTAGAGTCAGCTTCCAGAGTGCCCACAGCTTTCTGATTTGTGACATGCAAGCGTGTTGCCCAGGTGTCTGCAGGGGACTTGTATTGCAGCCTTTAGAGGGAACCTGGTTACCGGCTGCTTTTTTTAGCAGGTGTGACAAGGGATTTTGTTCTTGTGACTAGCTGACCAGAAATTCCTGGCATTTGCAGTAACTGTTGTACAGCAAATAAATGTCTTTAGACAACATATTATTTCATTGATACTTAGTGATCATGTGGGATTAGACAATTTCTTCTGTTTTATTTTCAATGCCAGATGGAGAGAAACGAGCATGAAATTCAGAGCAATAAAATTGTAATTTATATATATAAACAGATGAATGAAGAATAATTTTCACTTAAGGAAATTTGTCTTCGTTTTGGAGGCTTCTTGAGTACTTTATCTTTGCTTTAATTAAATAAAACAGTTGTATAAAATGTTTCATTTGTAATAACAATAGTAAAAAAAATGGTCTTTTTCATTACACTTCAGATTTGTGGAATACTACTCATCTGTAAACTACTGTATACATATGTAGCATGACATAAATAATAATATTTCGAGCTAGAGAGATACTTTGTCTTTTTGCCTCATTTGCAACTGCAATTTGAGAGCAGCTAGCCATTGAGGTTGTTAAAGCTTTAAATGTGGAAACCATACAGACCCTTTGTGATGAGTTTAAAGGCCACTATGCCACACAGCACCCAGGAACCGGCCCCCTTCAGCTCACAAGATCCTTTCTTTTCCAATAAAAAATTTACAGTTTAGTTTCTGAAGCTTCCCATTTCCTGCCTTTCTTATCAGCAATACTTGTTTCCTGACACAAGCTAAATGTAAGTTAATATTTTGATCTGTTTGAAAAGATCATAACTTTGTAATGCAAATAAAACAAGACTCAGTCTTCAACTCAATTCTCTTCTACTTAGATTTTTGCACTCAGCATTACGTGGACTACTAACTGTCTAGGTGTACTTTGTGAATCCAGATTTTGGGTTGACCAGGACAATTTCAATTGCCCAATAAAATGTAAGTAAGTACCACTCCTAGAAAACGTGGAGTTACTTAAAAGAACCTGGTTGTATTGTAAGACTTTTTTAGTCCTCAAAGCTTGTGCTGCTGTGGAGTTCCAGTATTTGAGGAAACTCTCACAATATTGGAGTAATTGAAATAAGAACAACAACAAATGAAGAGACAAGGTCATTAGTAAGTTTTACAAGGAGTCATTTTTGTTAAATATCATTTGGAAGGCTAAGCTCAGGTTTCTAGGAAAAGATTTTGCATATACTATTTTTCTGTCTGTTAAGGAACTTTTATCTGTGGGTAACATATCTGGTGAATTCCAAGAATGCAAATTCCTCACTAAAAAGCTGTGAACATGATTTCTCAGACATGAAAAAATGAGAAGTCGCTTGTAAAAATGAAAAGTAACAAGGAAAGGAAAATTAAAAAAAAAAACTTTATTGCCTTTTCACATTGATACTCAGATCTCCTCCCTTCCAAGGAGGGGACCTCCAGGAGAAGAAAATTAATAAGTTACTTGAATCTTAAATGAAATTTTTTCTAGATAACAAGAACACAAGAATCATGTGAGCTTAGTAGATTCTGGAAAGTAACCATTACAATTTTATTTTTTCTAAATTTAACAAAGGTACTTACATTATTATTATTAAGATATTTATATAAGTATATTACTTTTTATCATTTCCTGAGAGTAAATACAGGCTATCATTCACGTAGTACACCCTCCAGTTAAAAAGTGGCATGAAGTACAATTTTTTAATCATTTTATTGTTTTATGGATTTTGTGTTTAATAACAATGTAGAGTAGAAATAATTGCAACCACAACAACGGAGAATTACAGATCTAACTAGGAAGTGGAAAAATGGAGCCATTGCAAACATCACATTTTTGTAGTATCCTAAATTATGCCCATCTTAATACAGAAAAAATATATACAGAATTTGTTTTCAAGACAGGTTGTTGCATTGTGGATGGTGTCTTAAACAGAACTAATGATAAGCCCTGCTCAAGCTTGTGCAGGGTATTACTTAAACTATTAATTTCTGTTGTCAGTTTTTCTTCAAATTACATTGGTTTATTCTTTAGAGCATTTTAACCAGTCAATTCAAGTTTAGTTTTGACTTCACATCAATCATATTGTTCTAGTCTTAAGAAACTCCACTAAATTATGGCCTGCTGAGGTGAAAAGAAAGCTTGGAGTTGTCCTGAGAAAAACCCTAAAAATTGTAAGTGTGACTTGTTTTGAAACATTTCAACACGAGTTATGAACACTCTGTATTCTTACACCTTTGAAAAAGAATTTTTGAGCTGCATAATTTTGATCCCAAAATACAAGCTCATGACATGTTATCATAAATTCTCAGACCTTAAGACATTGCTTTCTATAACTAGTCACAGAATTACTATATATTACTCTAATATGTAGGAACTGTCTTCTCTTTAGATTTTATACTCCTTGAATAATAGATACATATTGAACTACAGTGTCAGAAAAATTGAAAAATTGTTTGTTTTGGATACATGGCATGGAAGAACTCTGTTTGCTTCTGCTCATGAAACCTAAAGATCTCTGCTTTGTCAGTTATTGCAGTATTCATTGCTAGAGATTCATTAGTAATGAAAACTTTAGTCTGAGGTGGATTTTGATAGGAATTTAGTCTCTTTGTGATGCAACTGCACCAAGGCCTGAAACTTGGTGTTTCTTAGAATGTGGAAGTGAAAAACGCTTGTTTTTCATATTTCAAAAACAAAAACATCCTGTGAGAAGGGCACATGGTGTGCAGAAATTGAATAACACAGGGAGGGCTTCTTCATGTATATCAGCAGCAAAAGGAAGGTTAGGGAAAATGTAGGTCCTGTGCTGAATGAGGAGGTTGCCCTGGTGACGGATGATACAGAGAAGGCAGAGTTACTGAATGCCTTCTTCACTTCTGTCTCTGCTGCTAAAACCAGCCCCCTCAGGAATCACAGACCCTAGAAATAGAAGAGAAAGTCAGGCAAAAGGAAGACTTTGCCTTGCTTGAGGAAGATCAAGTAAGAAATTGTTTACACAAACTGGACATCCACAAATCCTTGGACCCCGATGGGATGCATCCACGAGATGTTATGGCAAAACCGCTCTCCACCATCTTTGAAAGGTCTTGGAGAACAAGAGAGGTGCCTGAAGACTGGAAGAAAGCCAACTTCACTTCGGTCTTCAAAAAGGGTAAGAAGGACAACCCAGGAAACTACAGGCCAGTCAGGCACACCTCCATCCTTGGAAAGGTGATGGAACAGCTCAGTCTGGATATCATCTTCAAGCCTGTGGAAGAAAGTAAGGTTATCAGGAGTAGGCAGCATAGGTTCACCAAAAGGAAATCATGTTTGACTAAACTGATATGATGGTATGACTGGCTGGGTAGACGAGGGAAGAGCAGTGGATATTGTCTACCTTGACTTCAGCAAGGCTTTTGACACCTTCTTTCACAACATTCTCATAGGCAAGCTCATGAAGTGCAGGCTGGATGAATGCATCATGAGATGGATTGAGAACTGGCTGGATGATGGAGCTTAGAGGGTTATGATCAACAGTGTGAAGTCTGGTTGGAGGCCTGTAGTTAGTGGGGTTCCCCCAGGGGTCAATGTTAAGTCCAGTCCTGTTCAGCCTGTTCATCAGTGACCTGGATGAAGAGACTGAGTGCACCCTCAGCAAGTTTGCTGATGATACCAAACTGGGAGGGAGGGCTGACACACCAGAAGGCTGTGCTGCCATCCAGCAAGACCTGGATAGGCTGGAGGACCAGGCAGAGAAGAACCTAATGAAGTTCAACAAGGGCAAGTGTAGGGCCCTGCACCTGGGGAGGAATAACCCCAGGCACCAGCACAGGTTAGGAGCAGACCTGCTGGAAAGCAGCATTGCAGGGAAGGACTTGATATTCCAGGCATCCTGGGTGAAACTTAGTGTAACTGATAAAGAAAATATAGTTGTCTGATGTCCAATCTGTGGCATGCATATTGAAGACAAATACAGAGGAATAATGTATTTTGAAAAAGCTTCCATGGAAGACGAGTGTTTATCCTTCATCAAGAGCATTTTGGAGAATGTTAGTCTTTACTTCTGCTCCATTGTAACTTACCCAGATGGATTTTGGGCAAAGGTAATAGAAATTATTCAGCCAGGTAAGTAAATCCCTCATTGTTTCTTACACAAAAGAGAAATCCATGCCAATTTAGGAAGTGTCCAGAATTGTAATTTTCCTTTTAAATTATGTAACGTGCAGAAATGGGGTAATTTGGAGAAAAGAACTAGCTCAACAGAAAATAATTATATTTCTTTGATAAAAGGTTATTTTAAGAGAAGCAGGAAGTAAGGAGGGGAACTGAGGAGACTGACAGATGTCACAGCAGCAATGTGTCACATTGCAGACTTCAGGTACTAATGGTCATTGCAATGGTAGTATTTCCATTAGGCACAGGTTCTCACTACACTCCAACAAGCTATAGGATCTCTTTCAGTGGGTGGAATTGCTCTACCCATGCAATTACATGGATGAACCTTGTAACTACCCATGGGATATATCATACTTATATTGTTATGTTATATGACATTCCTGGTCTGAAACTGGGATTGTTTTTTCTAGAAGCTCTTCTGTCCCTGTTTTTTTGAGGAACAAAACAACTATTCAGGAATAGTGTGACATTCAAAGGGAAGGAAATAGGGAAGCTTCAATGAAGAAAAAAGACCTTTTCTTTAAAAGGAGACTTTTTTAAAGAGGGAAAAGTTTAGAAGGAAATAAAAAGATCCAGCTGTGCCTATATAGTTTCTCTATAGCGGTTCATATACTTTCCAAAGGCTCTGTGATGACCTGACCACTCAGCCAACTTGGTTTCCTTTCCAGCTGTATGAATATGAGAAGCAAACCCTCTTCTAGTATTTTTCCATGAATACCTATTCAGCATTGGTCAACTGACAACTCTGGTCCAAATTGCCAAACTTGTAATGTCTTGGCTAGGGTTAATCTGAAATGACTTAAGAAATAAGGCATTCAGTGTCCTGTGGGATGTTAATCTTCAGTTCAATACCTTTATTCAGCAGGTCACTTACAGATTTCAGCACACTGTAAGCCACACGGAAGGTGAATCAGTTACGAGAGATGTTTTTTTAAACAATATTGTGCGATTCAGTATCCTCGGTATGTAAGATTGGTTTGAGCAAGCTAAACACAAACCTAAACTCACAGCAAACCCCCCATTTTTCAAGTATATGAATTTAATCCTACTAAAGAGAGACATAATAATGTTGAACAGAAATTAATCCTTTTTCAAGTAAAGAATCAAGGATTCTGAGAACAGGAACAACCAATCCTGTTCTGCTCCCAATAGATGTGTATAAACATGATGTTTATATACGCTGATCTGAATAGAATGAAGTGCATCACCAGTGAAGATAAAATATTATTACTTCAATCTGCACTGCAAATTAAATAGGTTATTGAAGCCGGAGTTTAGGGAAGGTACTTATGTAGTAAATATAGTAGGACTGTTATCAGTCAGGCTTTATCTTTCTTTACTAGCACCTTCATCAGTACTAAATATTTGAATCTCTCTGGATGACATCTTTCTTTGATTATATCAACAATAAACTTCAAATTCACTTCCATGTAGCCAGTATTTTATCTTGCTGCTGACACTAGATATATAATTTTTGTTCTGTGTCTTCCAACATTTAAAATTACACTGATGTTCATCTTTGAAGTTTTTTATTCTGCACCAGGGAGTGTTGAGAAAGCTGAATATAAGTCTCATGATTTCACTGGACATGGATCTTGTTTCATAGGATTAATACACACAAATGGCTGAGGCCCTGGAAAATAAAATGTTTTCAGGGAATCTGATATACTGTATTATGAAGAAATCTGGGCAACAAAGATTATCTTATAGGTAATTAAAACTTTTTTCAATTCCATTGTTTTCTTTGGCTGGGTTTTATAATTTATTGATTCTCAATAGACATTACTTTTCTAAAAGCAATGATTTAACTGCACTACCACAGATAAATAAAACAAACAACTCACTGCAAAATCCATTTCTTCCGTTTATAACAGTAAATCAACAAACATCTAATAGACTTTTTTTTTTTTTTTTCTCTCTTTAGAGAATTGTATGATGTCTAATGCTTTTCAATTTGTGGTTTTAGTTTTAAAGATTAGTTGGCTAAGCTAAAGTTGTATCTACCTTTAAATGGATGCAGCTTTGTGGACACATAATATTCAACATGACACTTGAGCTTGGTCTGGTAAATTGGCACAGATTGACTTAAGTTGGTATTATTAAGGTCTCTGTGCCAATCAAATCTGAAGCTTGGTTTATAATTTAATTTGCACTACCAGGGCATTGAAAATTGTCTAAATTTATCTATACTGACCTGTTACTATGGGACTCACAGACATTCCTTCGCAAACTTAAATAGGTGAGTATGCCATTGAAGAATCTGCAGCACATACCTCAATGAAAGCTGGGAACAGAATATAACTATAAAATATATTATTTGCTTTCAGAATTTTCTTTAAATGGAAATAGAGGAAATACATGGAAATAATGCTGTATGGTGGAGATTCTTAACTAAAGTATAAGGTGAAATGTTCTTTGGATGGCAATCATATATGCAGACAGTTACATAAATTTGAGTAAGGTATCTTGGATTAACTTTTTTTAGTTTACAAAATAACGAAAGTTTCTGCACTCAAACTGTTCAAAGTTGCTCTAGTGCATCTGATTCTTCTTTCCCATGTGCTCTCTATAATTTTTCAGAACTACAAGTTATTATGGTTCTTATTTGTCAACATTTTTAATTTGCACAGTTTGAAGCCTCAGGTGCTAATGTTTAACGAGTAGATATTTCAGGTAGTATCTAACGGTTACAGTAGTGTCACTAGATTCAGCAATTCAAGTGTTAACAAGACCCTGACACTACAAGATTAAGCAGTAAAAGCATTTGTGGATCATGACTTGCTTTTTTAAACCAAAACATAGAAAGATAAGAAATAAGTCAAGCACTTGAAAAGTCTTAAGCAAGTTACTTTTTATTAGTATTTCAATAACATCCCTATTTCTTTAGAGTAAAGATGTCTTTATAAATAAAAAGTCCACTGTGGTTACAGTCTTTCATACGTGATTAAAGATGCTATTGAGTGAATAAAAGATCACAACAGATTAGTAGTGTACAAGGTGGCAAAATAATACTGGAGAAACTCTGTTTAGGACTCTGCTCCTGGCTTAGTCTCTGGTCACAGAATAGCACTTCACCTCAGCAAGGTCTGAGTGGGATGAAACCTCGATTCTTTTTCAATCAAGAACAAAAGAAAAAAAAAAAGGTTTAATCCTTAAGAATTGAGTGGTGATAAATCACAACTTACATCAATATTTTGATGGAATTGTTGTAGTATTTTTTTTTTTTTCCTAGATGTGGTCTCATCTTAGTCCTGGGGCTATATCAGGATATAAAATGTTAGGCCATATTTTGTTATCTTTGCCTTAAATTTTGGCTAAAGATTTCCTATGACATCTAAGAAATAGGTGAGAAAGAACTCTTGCATACTGCACAACATTATCCATGCTTTCTTCTTGAAACAGTTGCTAACACATACTGACAGAAAAGCAATAATACTCACGATATTATACTGGAAATGCCACATGTTATGTAGCTACGGGACATTCTTACAAGTGGATGCAGTGCTGAAATTCTGTAACATAATTGTGAAGAACTTGAAAGTGTGTTCTGCCACTGTTACACATGAATATATGGGCAAAGAATAGTCTAGTGTAGCCCACAGGAAGATGTTTGCCAGGTGGGTGAATCTGTTCCTTTTTTTTCCTGTAGCGCAGGCACATATATCCAACATCTTTCAGAACTGAATTCAAGTGATTTTTTTTCCCTTAGTATCTCTACATTTTATGAGTCACAATCACTAAGGAGACAAACTTTCAGAGAAAGATCCTTGTACAGTTTTTGATAAGCTGTAAAGATTATGTAGGAATAGTGAGTGGTTGTATTTCAACTTTTTAATGTACAGTTTAAGGATGATCTGTAATTTCTTATATACAGTGCTCTGACATTTATGTCTGAACACTGATTTTGAGTACAGTATAAAATGTGTGGTGCAGACAGCGAAGTCACTACTAACAGAAGATTTCCATTAGTATCTGTACATCAGGATCCTAAGATGTCTACGAATCTGAAGTGTATTTGTATCTTGTTCCCACTGTGACAAAATACATTCATGATAATGTACATTCAAAATGTCTTCCAGGTCCAATACTTCTTTGAACTTAATGGATTTAATTCAGGCTTCCTATATAGACACTATTTAAAACATTTTTCCTTTTGCACTCTACAATCTGTGATGTTTGCTGAAGATACATGATGTCCCAATACTGTTTGGTTATAGATTTGTATTGTCATTGCCCATAATAATATTACCCTTTTCTGTATTGCCTTCATAAAAGTATTTCTTTCTCGGCTGCAGTTCAGTGCAATACTTTTCATATTACCAAACTACTGTATTGATGCATCCTATTCTGCCTTGAGAAGTACTGATAAGTACATCTAGCTTAATGTGCTTCACACATCCTTCCAAGCCACGTGACCTTATTAATAACCCTCTGGGTACCATTGCATCAAAATGTAGCAATCCCTGAACTAAAGGTATTTATTCTTCCATTTAAATGTATACTTGGAACATTCATTACTTTAAATTTAATATAATAGAGATGATCGAGTGTAGGCAAAAAATATCTTAGAAGCAAAGGAAGTCAACTTGTGAAGAGCTCTGTGGTGCAGAACTTTATCAGTTATAGTTGGGTCAGCAATCTTGAAATTTACAATGCAAAGTTAAGTAAAAATATAGAATATAATAACCATCATTAGAGAAATCACAAACTGATATTGTTCTACTCCTCTACACTATGCATTGTTACACATTTAGGTAGAAAGTTTTTCAAAAGTCTTCAGCAGGGAAAGAATTGTGTGATCTATAAACTGTTTAAATGAAACCTGGCTTTTATGGTAGGGCAATGTTGTATGTTGATTTACATAAAGTGTAAATGTAGTTAAAATTACCTGGAATATTTTTGTCCTATGCCTATTTGCTTTTCAAAACTGTTGAATTCTAACACAAATTTCTATTTATTTTAGAATTTATTTTTATTTTCTCAGTATTTTTATTTCAATTAGATGATAAAATAGTACTAGTCTGACTTAAAAATTTCCACGCTATGCTCTGAATAGAATAGAAAATATTATTTTGATATTCATAGTTACTTTTATATCTTGTAATGAGAATCATGTACTGTTGCATAATCAGTTGGTTGGGGTTTTCTTCATTATACAAAGGGATTTTTTTTTTTTAATTCATGAGTAAATTTTTGTTTCTGTCAATCAATGACAATGGACCATTTGCTCAGGGAATATGTTTTGCTAGCAACTCCGAATAAGAATGGAAGTTCATTAATAGAGTATTTAAATGCCAGATGTACCATGAAGCACTCCCATATTTTAAATAGAGTTATCAACCTCTTCTGTGATAGCAGAGACAGAGCTTTTCTATTCTTAGCTAGTGCGATGATATCCATGCCACTCAGCACTTGTTTCTATATTAATGTTCTTCTGCCTGCCAACAGCAGCATGCTATATAGATTTTTTTTTTTTCAAGTCCCTATTCACCTGAAATAGCTTGCTTTCTATTTATCTCTGTCTCAATTTAGAATGTGATTCATGGGTCTACAGTGAAAAATTATCGGCCCTTTAAAGCACGTGGAAGCAAGAACTAATCCTGAGGGATCTTCATTCTTTGCCTCTTAGACTCAGAGCTCCCCAGAGCAGGAACTATCTCTGTATCTCATACAGTGTCAACCACATTGTCAGCACCTAATTAGAAAGCAGGAGGATGGAGGCAAGTGAAGCTGCCTTTTTCACACCTCTACTGTGATTATTGACCTGTTAAATGCTGCTTTTCTTCCTTTTTATCTTCTTTGATGAACTAAGGATTGGATGCCCCCTCAGTATAAAAGGCTAGGGGGAAAAAAAATAAACCAGCCCTGTTGGGAGCAGAGCAGATATCTCCTCTTCCTTTCTGAATGAAAAGCTTAGATCAAAAGGAATTGTAGAATTGTGGAAAACTCAGACTGGAAGAGACAGTCCAAATTCATCTCATCCATCTCTGTGTTCTGAGGCACTTAACCAGCCTTACAAGGGGATATTTCCCCATTACATCAAACCTAGATATCTCTCATTTAATTCTGAATTTATTCGCTGTAGTCCTTCCTTTGAAAAAAGAAGAAGGCTCTCACGTTGCCAGCCTTCAGTTATCTCTCTGTACTAAACAAACACAGTACTTTTAGTTTTTTTTTCTTAGTTCGTGATTCTAAGTTCATAATTATTTTTCTCAACGGAATTTTCTGCAGTTTGTATGTAATCACAGTAAAATAAGTTACTTTGAATGAAATACTGTGGTCCATCTATGGTCTTACCATTGCTAAATGAAGCAGAATAATTCCTCCTTTATCTTGTATAGGACTCTGTTGACATACCTGAGAAAATGTCTTTTGGAAACAGAAAAAGTCTTTTGGAAACAGAAAATGTGATGATAACATTTTCAATTCTATTTGGCTAGCAATCAGTTAGAGCATCCAGATCCTTTTATTGAACACTGGGGATTTTTTTGCTCCTTTCCCCCTCCCCACCCCCCGCCTTTTCTTTTTACTCCTTACCATTCAGTTAGTTACTAAGAATAATGATGCTGTTATGTATTCTTGGTTACTTTGTTTGCATCAGAATATGCTATGTTAAGGAAAAAAAATGTAACACTCAGTACCCATGAGGACTGCTGTGTTTTTACCAAAGAAAGATGAAATTAGCAGGGTTGCTTTATGTGCTCCCTGTGAACGTTATTTTGATGAACACGCATTGCATGTCAGCTGGATACTACAGCTATTAACTGACATGCTGTTGTATAATACTTCTTGGATTCTTCTGTTCATCTGTTGACCCATCCTGCTGTCTGGGGAGTTTTGCTGCTTGCCAGGGTAGACTCTAGGATGCTGCAGAGAGTCTGCCAAGGTTTGCCTGTTCCTCAAACTCCTAACCCTTGCTGCTTTTCCACACATCAATACACCAAAGGTGAGTCCAGGAGAGACCTGCAGCACATCAACCATGACTACAGTGCTGGAAGTGGTGGTCAAGGACAGAGGTGGTTTAGGTGGTGTTCTCTTGATCTTTCTGAAGAAGGGAAAAGCCTTGGGAAGAAGGGGTCAAGACCCAGCTGCATAACTGGTGTCAACAACAAGGTGTTACCTTTTATCTTCATGAACTATTTTGATGATCAAGGACTACTAGGAAGAGACAGGACCCACCTGCACATGTGGGGAAGAAGCATTCTTGCCAACAGGCTGGTGAGGGGAGGTTTGACAGGAAAGTGAGATGACAACTCACAAGAGAATGAGGAAAGGTTGACAAGGAAATGTTGTGGGATTATACGGACGGGAAAGACGTGAAAGCAACAAATAAGGGCACAAAGTTGACCATCCCAAGTGCGTCCACACAAATAAGGAAATGCTGAGAAAACATATTGTGGGGAAGCTCTCATACCTTTTCTGGGAAGTCAGTAATACTGGATGACTATATGAAGTTCCTGTACACCAGTGAACACAGCACAAGCAACAGGGAATCAGAGCTCTGTGTGCAGTTGCAGGGCTATGGTCTCATTGAAATCACAGAGACATGGTGAGATGGCTCACATGACTCGAGTGCTGCAATGGTTCTTTAGGGAGGACAGACCGGGATGGTAGAGAACGCAAGTTGCCCTTTATGTGGGAGAGCAGTGAGAATGTGGGAAGTTCTACCTAGCAACACATGATGAGCCAGCTGAGACCTCATGGGTCAGGATTAGGAGGGAGACCAACACAGATGATGTTGTGGTGGTGACTGATCAGGGTGATGATGCCTGATGAGATGGAGCCTCCACCAGACAACTGGAAGAAGCTTCACATCCTTTGGTCCTCATGGGAGACTTCAACCACCAGGTATTTGTGGAAGAGCAACACAGCAAGGAATAATCAATTTGGGAACTTTCTAGACTTCATTGATGAGAAATTCCTCACTAAAGTGGTTAAGTAGCTGAAGGGGGGATGCGGTCTGCTCAACCTCAGGTTTACAGAGAAGGAAGAACTTGTTTGGATTATGATGGTCGGGGCAACCCTGGCTGCATAGTGGAGTTCATGAACCCAACAGAAGGGGATAAAAGCAAAAAATCAGTATCACAACCATGGGCTTAAGAAAAGCAGAATTTGTCTCATTCAGTTATCTGCTTGGAAGAATCCCAAGGGTGATTTTTCAAAGAAAACCTCCCTCAATGGCCCATTGAGACAAATAGGAAATCAAGCAAAAACGCCAGAAGCCTGCATAGATGAACAAGAAGCTCCTAACTAAACTCAGACATAAAAAGGAAGCATAAACAAGATGGAAGCAGGAACAGCTGACCTGGAAGGAACCTTGAAACATTGTCCAGCATGAATGGGCTAGGAAAGCCAAAACTGACCTGGAGTTGAATCTAATGGGTTAAAAGATTCACACCACCCTCCCCCATCTCTCTAAGCCAAAAATACTTCATCTTCTAAGCTACTATTCTTTAATTCAATGCCACTGCAGCAACCACTGTGAAATTGAACTTAACTAAAATATGGTCTTATCTGTAGTGTCAAACCACAACTGCTGTGGCAGCCAGTAGTTAAATCCAAATCCAAGAATTTTATAACTCTGAGTTTTGTTTCTCGAAGTGTAAATGTGATGGATGACATTTTGAGATAATGGAATCTGGAAATCAATACAGGATGCAATTGCGGGGGAAATGGGAAGCGCACAGTGACACCTTTAAAATATTCAAAATTAAGGAGATAGTACAGACTAGCACAGACTGAACAATTTTTTATTTGGGGAAATACATGTCAGGTTATGGAATGAACAGAGGCAGGTGTAAAGTAGATGGTAAAAGGAATTACAGATTCGGAAAGTAAAACTTCCAAATGCTCTAAAGGAAATGACTAAGGGGTGATTAATATTACTAAGTTCTGAAAGTTCCCCATTTGCAGAACCTCTTTCTGCTGTTTATATTTGTAATGATGAACTTTTCCTTCAACTGGTCTTTCAGAAATGTAATTTATAACTTAATAAGGACAAAAAGAAATGCAAAGGAAACACTTGGTAAAAAATACTGCTGATATATTGAATTCTTTCGTTTTCTTACCTGGTACCAAGCTGCATAACAAACTTATTAAATAAACTGTATTTTTTTCTTCTTCTCCAATGTATTTTCAATCCATAAAACAATCCATTAAAAGCAATAAATAGGATCTGAGATGCAGGACAGCAATTCCCCACAGTGCATCCTCATGCTGCACTCCTGGGCACTGCAATGCTTCTGGGGCTGGACAGCACTGGGGTCTGTTACCTTGGCACCCCCGGCTTTCCTTCCTGAGGAACATTGGTTCAAACAGTTGTCATTAGGAGCCAGTTTGATTTTTCACACCCTTTCTCTGCCCCTCTCCCCTGTCTTTTTTTCTTCTGTGTGGCTTAAAACATGCTGCCCTCTGCTCTGTCTGAAGTCAGACGTTCAGGAGTCTTGTGGAAGAGATGAGCAGGTAGGTACAAATGCACACACACACATATGCACATGTGCTGCGACATGCAGTTTCCCAGTATAGCATTTCTCTTCTTCCGCTGTGAGACAATATGGATTGTTAACAATAAGTGAAGGCTGAGCACGGAGTGCTGAGCTATGTCACTAATTCTATCTGCTCATTGAACTCCTATTGCTGGTAAATTCCCTTTGTCCTTGACTGATTAAATTCCTGGAGATGATGAAAATTTGAAATTGTGACCTCTTACATCATTAAGACTCTCCTGCAGGTGAATCCTGGCATAGTAAATTATATGCTTTTACCACATGACTTTTTGCCCAGCAAGTAAATTCTCCTTTCTGGAAGTTCATGAATGTTTATGCCTGAAGAAACGATGATTTTCTCACTCTTATTAGCACTGAACTCTTTCTTTGTCCCTCTCTTTGGTTTCTCCCTTTGCTTGCAGTCTAGGTACCTAAAGTGCAGCTTAAACAAGTAAAATAACAACAAAGAGCAATGGAATACATGTAAACAAACTGAAATTTGGAGGTGAATTGCAATTGCTTGCTAAGTGTTTATAACGTCATGCGGAATTAATAATTGCTACAGGAAGATGCTCCAGTTCTCACAATATATAAGGTTATAGGTGTATAAATACTTTCGTTTTAACTTTTATGATCCAAATAATTGCTGTTAGAAAAATGCCCTATTTTCAAACACTACGTGACTACTGGTTTCTGTGTCTGACTATAGAACTGGTGTCAGTAGCTCATTGAAAATAAAGAACTTTACTGTTGCAACTTAGTTGATAGCTATGCATCCATATTTCCTTGTCTCATCCAAAAAAGGGCAAAACCGATTCTTTAGAAACTTGAAAAAATTATGTGGTATGTGCTAATGCAGTTGGAAGTCTGTAGTTTAGGAAGTAAATATAATTCCATATTTAGCCTATTCAGAAAGGGTGAGATGATCACTCCTGAAGTATTTTATCGTCTGAAAATTGATTTTATTGGAGAAGAGTCCTGGAGAAAGTTCATCTTCATAAAATTTTAAGCTTCCTTTCCATCTGCAATTTTTTTGGTAATTTCTTATTATAAGCAGAAGAAGCTTATGGAGCTTGTGGAGCATGTGGAGCTTCAGCAAATGAAGTAGGACCTGGGAACCTCTCTCTGCTGTAGAGCTAAGTTAGGTTTGCAGTTTTGAAAAGTCTGCTGAGGTCATTGGTTGTTTCTGATGGAGAGCATCACTTCCTGAGGGTAGCTGCTTGGAAAGTAGCTTTGTTACCATCAGTCTCAGCAGCATGAGTTTGTGGTACCTCGGAGCACATGGAAAATGTCTGTGTGCTGAGGTGGCTGAGGGTGGGATGTGACTCCTCGTGTTTGTTGTCCAGCACTGTATGCACTTGCTTGAAGCAACTGATGTAACCCCCTTTGTATAAAAACAGCTCTGGTAGTACTTAACCTCTGCTAAGCTTTAAGCCTTAACAGAGATGCAGAAACATGCCAAGCTGGAAGATTGTTTCAATGCATTTTATTTTACTGGGCTGAATTTTTCCTTTCTGAGGTTGCAGAACTGATGTTGAAGTAGGAATACTGTTTTCTTTGGTTTTAAAGCAGGAGTAATACATGAGATTTATTTGTAGTTCAGAGTGAAGCTCTGGAATTTGTGTAAAATTATAAATCTAGGACTGTTTAAACTTGCAGTAAACAGCAATTCAGTTGTCATAGATAATGACTTTACAAATGAATAAACTAGCTGAAAACAATATCTAAGCAAATTTCCTCTGAAGAAACAAAACCAGCTAATCCTATCAGAGAATCCACAACCTCTCTGGTCAGCCTGTTCCAGTGCTCTGAAAAAAACTTCTTTACTTTGAGGGTGCCAGGGCACTGGAACAGGCTGCCCAGAGAGGTTGTGGAGTCTCCTTCTCTGGAGACATTCAAAACCCGCCTGGATACATTCCTGTGCAGTCTACCCTAGGTGTACCTGCTTTAGCAGGTGGGCTGGACTAGATGATCTCCAGAGGTCCCTTCCAACCCCAGTCATTCTGTGATTCTGTGATTTGCTTCTGTTTAGTAAAGAAGTGCTCTGTGTTTGATATCCTGCCCACAAGTCTTTTGGCGGGATGTTGTCTTGTCGTATTTGGCAGTTATGCATATTTCTATCTTCTTTAGGTTTATTAGGCATTTAAAGGAGAAAAAAAATGCAAGCTTTCTTTTGCATCTACCATGAGTGCTATCACCTTCTCCTGCTTTCTGTCTAGGAGGCAATGTGATGTGGCCACGGCAGGGCAGAGCAGGCAGGGATGGCAGTGGCTGGAACGGGCAGCGGGCAGGGGGAGTCTATTTTTATCAAAAGTAATGATTAATATTTTTAGCATTTTTGAAAAGTTAACACATGGCATGTCACCTTGAGATGTGGGGGGGTGGGCAGTGAAGGTGTGTGGGTGTGCTTTTTTCCCATTGAAGTATTTCTTAGAGTGGGAGGTTCTCATCCCACGCATACCAGGCTGAAAGTAAAGGAACTGTTCAGAAAGATGCTAAATAAAGAAAGTGGTTGAACAGTGGAGAGGGAGGATGAAAGAACTATGCTGATGCTAGTGTCAAAATAAAATGGGACAATTGCTTGAAACAAAAGCCTGGAACACTTTAGTGTGCTTGGAAGATTTAATTTGAACTACATAGGCCTGATTCTCCACTGCTTGTGCCTTACATAATCATTTAAATGTGCAAGGTATCACACTATAAGAAGGGGTGTGATTTACATCTTTCATCAAGAGTGAAAATACCTGAATGATGCAGCATATTGTTAAGCAAAATACACATCCAAAGCAAAAAAAATGAAATGTGTCATGATGTCTGTGTTTGAGAATGGTTATGACAGAACATACAGCAGCCAAGAATCTCAAAACTGTTTTTATTTTAATTTAGCTGTTTGTCCACAGTTCCCACTATTAACATATACCAGTGAATTATACACATATATCAAGATTTATACCTGGAAATTCTTCACTGAAGTTGCAAGACAACCTTATTTTTTTTTAATGCACTTATTACAGTATACTACACTGTGTGGCAGTATTGATACTACTGGGAAGCTGGGATGTATTGTTTGGCAAATACAGCACATAAAGTTAACTAATAAATTACAATACAGAAGGCATTTTCATGAGTTTAATGGAAAATGTTTTACCTGTTTTTTCACAGTTCACCGTACGTGCAACATACATTTTTCTATTAATAGTAAATGTACAGAACAGTGGCAGGGAAGGAAGCTGGTTGTTATTCAGTCCTGGTTGGCTGCTCTTTGGGTCAGGTGGGAATCCTCTGGAAGGTGAGAAATAGCAAAATCATACACATAATTTCCCTAATAAGCATGTTCAGATAGGAGAAACACCTGGACTTCAGGGTAGCATTGGCATGAAATGAATTAGACAGGAAGGATGGACCCAGGAGCAGATGGGGAGACTTCAGGGCTCCTAAGGAGAACACGGGTAGCAGTAGGGCCTTCTCATAACTGAAGACATCAGACTGCACAGTGACAAGACTTCTCAGGGAAATGGTTTATTGTAAAATGGGCAGTTGCTGGAAATTAGTG
Source organism: Pampusana beccarii (assembly GCA_013399365.1). NCBI lineage: Eukaryota > Metazoa > Chordata > Aves > Columbiformes > Columbidae > Pampusana > Pampusana beccarii. The sequence goes on along the minus strand of VWYH01004272.1, from coordinate 988,904 downwards.
TTCTGAAAACTGGGACAGGAGGAAAGGATCTGACCTCTAAGAATATGATGTGCAACAGAGGGAATTGATTTCAATCACCTTTTCACTTACCCCTCTTCCCTAGCAAATCTGAATCTGAATCTGCAGATGTGAATCTGCTCGGTATAAAAAAATTACCTGTTATAATGTAGTTATTTTTGAGGGACTGCACTTCAAGGAACATATTTTGCAAGTGCAGAGTCTCATTATGGCAGTCACATAGTCTGATTTGAATATACTTAAACTTCCATGAGTAAAATCTTGCTGGAATTAGCATGATATCTTAAATGATTACCCAGCCTTGGCAGTCATCTTCAGTGATAGAAATTTAGCTGTCTTTGGCAAGCTGTCCAAAGAGTTAATTAGCTTAACTGTGTTGTACCTTCTGTTTAGTTGAGTGAATTTATCTCTCTTCTGTCCTTGTCTGTCATTAACTTTCTGTCTCCTTCATTACAGTCTACATAGGTCTTCAAGTTCTTCATTAATTTTTTTAGGTAAACTCATTAGATACAATTCCTATTTTTTTTTTAACATTTTGATGTTTTAATCATATTTCTGGTCTCCAAGGGCAGAAGGAATGTTATTTTTCTGTACTTTGTTCCACTGATAAAAAATAGCAGGCTAGACTTTTTCATTCACCGTTTCATAGAGACTGTAGAAGTCTTGAAAGTCACAGACTTCCACAATGAATTCTCTTTACGATCAACATGAATAGAATCACTTCTTCCTAGTTTTAGTGTAGTATACTTGCCCACATGAAATTCTAGTATTCCTTGTGTCTAGCTTAGGAGGTGAGCTAGGCCAGTCTGTACTGATGATTTCTCTGGTACCTATGATTTTGATAACCCTGGCACTACCAGCATCCAAAGCAATAGTTTACCAGCATTTTTTTCCCTAAATTTTTGATTAAAATTTTATACCAAGGAAGATCTAAATCTAGCTCACTCCTACAGGTTATTCTGTTCCACCCAGAGTGCTACTGCAACCATTCCATCTCATGAATCTGGCTATAACTTCATTTTTAAACTTCTTTTTAATATATGCAATTTTGATTTTCTGCCTCTGCTTCCAGTTGTTGACAGAGATTGAGTTAAATACATTAAAAATATATAGCGGTGACATTTTTTTTACTTAAAGACAACTAATGAAAAAAGAATCTCATTGAAGAGCTTGAAAGGTCAGTCCTTTTACAGTGTAAGAAATGCAGATCATTAATCTTTTTCAACATCAAAGTCTTCAAAGGATGACAGTGCTAGTCCTAACTTTTGAACCATAAGCATTGCAAAGCTGACTTTAGAAACCAAATGGTTATTGAATGCTCTGAATATCACAAACATTGACAATCTTTCTATTGAAGATTTTTTTTTTCTTAATTTGTAAACAGTGAATTCTATTACTAAAAATGATAACTCAGAGCAGGACGATTTTGGTCAAAATTATTTATGATTAATATGTAGTGGAAGTCTTGAATTTGTCTGGAAGTCTCCTTTCATACCACAGCCTGACTATCACACAGGTTTTTCCCAAGGAGAATATATCATTGGATGAGGATATTTTATTTAAGTGGTGAGGTTTGTGAATGGGAGAATTGTAGTTCATACGCTAGAACATCTTTTAACATAATTTACTAATGTATGTCCTGAGGGTCACATCAAACCATATTCTTATTATAATTAGTGTGAAAGCAGAACAAGAATATCAGAAATTTAATTAGACTGGCCCCATAATTTATGCTGTTGAATATTTACTGAAACTGTTAATAAAACATTCATATACTCAAAATACACAGAAACAGCCTTTTTATGATGTCATCGCAGCCTCATAGTTCCATAAAGACTGTTTTGTCTAAATTTGCAAAAAAATAGAGGTATTAGGACAAAAATTCCTCTCACCTCTGACAGTTTTAAATATTCAAATTTCAAAATGTTCACTGTATTAATATAATCAAGTATATCCAAATTGTAGAGCAATAGAAACAGCCATCGTTTCGCTTTTCATCCCTCACTCTGTATTATGAAGTGCATTTTGTTGAATTTTCATTAATTCCAAAGGAAGTGAAGTGTCAAGGATTTCCAATTATTTCTCTTCAACATTTGGAACTGTTTCATAACACATAATTCATATTTTGAGTGAGATATGGAGAAATACCAAGGGGAAAGGAGCGACAGGCCAGGCATCAGCTCCCACTGCACCCTGTGGCGTAGACAGTGAAGACTCTCATGAAGTCACAAGTGATTTACCTTGTCTTGGTGCAAGACGTGATAGAAAGTTGCTATTTTTTTGGTGCATGTTCTATTAGTTCTGTCACTGCATTTTCTTTGGCTTAACTTTACAGCTAAGCCACACTCTAGATTCGATTTTCTACCAAACTTTTCGAATGTTTTTAGTCTGTTGGTGTGACTCTGCATGGGTGCTGCAAGTCTTATCACCTTGCCCAGTTCCAGAGATGTTTTGAAATATTGAGTCTAGGAGCTGGGAGAATAGCTGCACTGTAAACAGTGACAGGGAAAACTCAGTTTATGTTGAGAGAAAGAGGAAAGAAGATTTTTTTTTCTTTAGAAGCTGTTGTTAAGAAGATGCCAAGAATTTTTAAAGAGGAGGGAAGCTGGGTGAAAGGAGGTAGAAATAAAAACACAGGAGTGTTACTTCTTGTCTAAAAGTGAATGTATTTTTGCAAAGAAAAACAGCATGGAATTCCTGTGAAGAAAAAAGGGAGAGAGAAAGGAAAACATATTTGAATGTTGGGAAAGGCTGCACTAGTCTTTCCGTTGTGTCAGTAGAAGCTGGCACGATGCATTTAATGTTTTTGAACAACAGTGAAACATGTGATGGTTACTTTTCAGTAACAGGAATTTCCAAATGGGACTTCTGCAAATCTTTTTGATCTCAAAACCCGCAAGACAAAAAGCAATGTGTATGTAAAGCTAGTGTAGCTTTTGTTGGACAACACTTGCAGAAACAGAGAGCTAAATGTTACATAATTACAGAATGTGTTCAAGAGATTTTGGATTAGTTTCTGATGTGTTCTTCACCATATTTACCCTTCTAAAAATTCAATTAATATGGAGACTGGTCACATCACCAGATTCCACATCTGAACCCATTTCTGATTTTTACTTACCATGCTTTTTCCTTCGATTAGATTTCATATTTTTAGCATGTTTTTGAAGGAAGGAAGCAGACTTAAAATCCATGCATTATTTTCATAGATGATTGGGAAAGAAGGGGAGATGTCATATGAAAAAAAGCAAACTGTACAGTGAACTGAAAATTAAATGCTCAGTCCATCTTGAAGACCTAGCCATTTTTCTTGCTTTAGCAGGAAGTGGGATAGCAAGCTCTCTTAGACAAAGCAAAATAGAAACATTTTGTGTTGCTGTGTGCTGCCTCTAGATCTGAAAAACTCATTGGTGATGGTTTTTGCATGCACATTTAGGGGTCAGAATTACATTACAGCCCTTTCACCATCTTTCTTACCCTCTTCTTCTGGGTGCATCCAAGCACGGTCACAGTGTTCTTAAACTGTCAGGCTCAGAACTGCAGACAGTACTCAAGGTAAGGCCAAACCAATGCTGAACAGAGCAGGATCATCACCTCTTTTGACTGTCTGGTTATACTGGGTTTGATGCACCCCGAGATGCAGTTTGCCCTCCTGGCTGCCGGGGCACACACTGCTGACTCCGATGGAGCTGCTGCCAACCAGCAACTCCAGGCTCCTTTCTGCAGGGCTGCTTGCCAGCCACCCTTCTCCCAGTTTATACTTGTGCCTGGTGTTACTCCATCCCTGATACAGAATTCAGCATTTGTTCCCTTTATCTGCTAAGTGGGTGACCTTATTGTAGAAGGGTATCAAATTAGTCGGACAGGACTTTCCCTTTGTGAACCCATGTTGACTGTGCCTTTAAATTGACCATTAAATGTCTTCCAATAGCACTCAGTATTATCTTTCTGTAACAACACCTAACAACAGCACTCATATGAAGAGCAGGGGACTACCTGTCCAGTCATTGAGGGTTATCATACAGTCCTTCTGAGCTGGGAGGAGACAGCAGCGCTTCTGTGCCGTACAAAAACAGACATAAAATAAGGCTATAGTAGAGGATGAGGAGAATCAGGGTAGGCACGTAATTGGCTTCCTTCTTCCTTCATGAATTCATCCAATATGAATGCAAGGTATCAGTCCATGTCTCTGGGTCTTTTCTCAACAAAGCACCTTTCTCTGGACACGAATACATTTCCTCTGATTTTCTGCCTTTCATTTGTGGGCAAAACTATTTCAGTGATGTCTAGTTAGCACAGCACATGTGCCAGTCCAGCAAGGCATGTGTCGAGTTCCATGAAGACCTATACGGTGCAGTTGAAACCTCTTGTTAGAACAAATAACTGTCTGGCCCATCAGTGCTTCCTCCTCAAAACCAAAGTCTGTGCACTGAAGGCTGAAAATCTTCACCCAACGAAATTGCATAATCTTGCAAAGAAAATGCCAGGTCTAAAAAGATACGGGAGAGGGAGACACGTTTTCTAATACTAAATAGAAATTGTACTGATGCTGAAAGCGCACTTAATAGCCTCCCATCAGCACATCACCTTTGATGAGAACACAAAAACTAGAGACACATGACAAGCCTCTGACATGTTTCTGCAAGGTCTCGAAAGTTGTGTTAAAGACAGTAATTAAAAAAGGTTTTGTATAGTTAAAGAAAACAAGTGCCTCACGAAGGCTTTGCTCACTTCAAATGAGAAAAGGCAAAAGAGTTCTCAGTTGTTGTTGGTTCTAAAAAAATCTAATGATTTTTCTCATCCAAAATTGACTGACAGCTGATAATCTCAGCTCTCAAACTCATTAACTCAGAGATTATTATCTTAACTTGATAAAACTGAAGGGGAAACTTCAGGGAAAGAAAAAATGAGGTCTGGAGTCCTTAGACTTCAGGGTGAGGATGCTGCTGAAGTTTGGAACTCTATCCGCATTCAACCATCTGTGATGATAATTAAATACATGATTTTTAAAAGATTAGCTAAAATCTTAATTTCTTTGTTCCTTACAGGATGTTTTCTCCCTACTTCTGTGAGTACTCACTGGCACAGATAATGTTTTTTTGTGGCCAGTAGCTAAACACTTCAAAAAAACAGACATGTGCAACGAGAATGGGAGAAATATTTGTGGAAATATATATGTTAAAAACGGAACAGATTTCCTTTTGAATTAGAGCAGAAAATATCTTTTACAACTGTGCAGTACTGAATAGCAAACCTCTTGGGGACTGAGATGATCTTTCTAGTACTCTGAAGCATATCTTGTTGCCTATGAAATTATTGCATGATTGTTTGGTATCTCTCATGGGACAACCTTTACCAATGCCAGGAACATTCACCTAAGTAGTCTGTGTGCTTTTATTATCCATATATCTAGTCACTTATGCATGCTGTTGGACTGCTTTCTCATCAGGAGAGGGAAGGAGATGGGAAAGGGTTATACAAGCCATCACTGTTTTTTGCATACCACTGCACTGTGTTCAGTCAGCTTCGGTCATCCCAGTCACAACTTTCATAAGAGGTAGTTCAGCATAAGAAAGGAATTTTAGAAACGAGGAAATGGCTACGAGGTCTGAATACTGAGCATGAGCTGTCATGGAATAATATCTCTACATAACTATCGATGTTCAGCTTAGTTTGTCATAAAAAGTTCATGCTGGTTTATATAAAATACTAATCATATTTATAATTGTATTTTAGCAACTTGGGAACACAAATGGTTTATTACCTACCTAGCTGGAGGAATCTCTGCTCTTGTCTTACTGTTAAGTTTTCCTACTGATCTTCTGAGTCACCACTGTTTATTGCAAAAAGTGAGTAAAAAAACCATTTTGCTTGATATACTGAAGCAGGTTAGTATGAAGGTGTTAACAGCTCATCCTACTATCCTCCTCAGAACCAATTAAAAAAAGGTGTGAAAATTGAATTTTCTTGCCAAAATTTTAAACTTGAAAAAACAAATAAATTCTACAGGCTATGGAAAAAGTGCCTTAAAAAAAAAAAAAAATCATTTTTTTCATATTAAAAAACCAAATAGCTTACTCAGGTTCCTTAGTCAGCTAAATGCTTATAGTGCTGTTAGCTGAAACTTCATGCCAAGGGTGATTTGTCAGGAATAACATAAGCCTAGGCATAGGCTGTTTCTATCTTGTGCATAGAGAAGGACAGGTGACATCTTGAGGTTTTCTATGTCTTCTAGCTTTTTTGTCTTCTGATTTTATGTTCCAAATCTGTTCACAGCTGAATCCAAACTAATAGTTTAAACTATTATCTAAGTTTGCTGTATTCCTTGCCAAATATATGCTAGTGGCCTGATCCAGAATCTTTGGTTCCAAAGAAAATAAATAGGGAGCTGAAAAAATACTTCTTCCCCTACTACAATTTATGAAGCTGCTGGAATTTGTTGGCAATATATATTGTATTAGCCCCTGAATCAGAAGGTCTTTTTATCTGTGCCCAGGCTTCTATGAAACGCTGCTGACCTAACGCATGTTACAGTTTGCAAGTCAGAGCAAAGACTACTTGGATTTTTATTGTATTTATTGGTTTCAGTGGGAAAGCAAGCAGTATCAACATTAAGACCTGTATGCTGGAATTAGATCTTTTGGACTATACTACGATGCAGGGTGCAGCCCCCACCACTGGGTTTCTGACCAGAAAGAAGAAGAAGAGGGTCACATGGGCCTTATCGAAAGTTTTGTACTCTACTCAGACCCAGGTGAGATCAGCTGGAGTTTACTCTTATCCTGTATTGCATATTTCTTAACATCTTTCTCTTCTCTATTTCATCTTTATATCCTTTGAGTTTTATAGTATAATGTTAAACTATACATACAGGAAAAAATTAAAATTTTAAAGAATGATTATCACAACTCACTTTTTAAAATTAGTATTCTTTTATGTTTTACATCTACATTTAGAGACCCAACTGTCTTCCATATTATTAACAAATCAGGTCTTTCGTTTTGCCAGCTTTTATACTATTTGTGCACTGTTAATATTTTTTTTTCTCAAGTTCTCAATTGTAAAACTGAGGCAAACAAATTGTATCCAGTGATACCACTTGTCTTCACCTATTTCTTCTAGCTCAGCTTCACTATAATTTGCTGGGACAGCTGTTTCAGTGCTTCTCCTTTCTTTTTGTATTGTAACAATCAATGTTTTTGAGCTCTAAGTCTTCTCTCGCCTGCCTTAATAATCCTGTTCAAGGCTTGAAGTTTAGAAGTGAAAGGACAGGAGGCAGCTTAATTGCTTCAGCCTTGTCTCTTCATACCCTAAATTGGGGTATGAAGTTATGTTTTGCTCAGGGAGAGGGCCCCATTCTCACAGTGGACGTGAGGCTCTGACTTTCCACCTGTCTTCTCTCAGATGGCACTTCTGGATAATCCAGCAGTGAGCTCCACTGTAGATATGCCTTTACAAAGCCCTTTGACCTCCTGCAATTTCCATTTCTCTCATTCTGACTTTTGGGTCACTGTTCATACCAAAAGGAAGCTCTTCCTAGGATGACCATAGGCTGGTACTAGCCATTCGCTTCAGAAAACAGCTATCCTCTCATGCCAGTTAACCATCAAGTTGTCTTAATGACATGAGTCATGGTCAATATCTTTAGAGCAATTCATGTTTTAAGACTGACATAGGAGACTGCTTCAGTACCTGAAGTGTGTGTGTGTGAGGGGAAAGGGGCATTCCACTGATGCTTTACCAGGCACCTGACGTAGGACAGCAGTGAAACATATTCCTAAGTGCAACTGCCTTTTTCATATGACTTGAACCTCAAATGTATTCATAGATAACGAGACAAAAAATATTTTGATTGGTGGTTTAATGCTTCCTAATAATAAATCAGCATATGAGGAAAATTCATGATTTTTCTCCTTTTTCAAAGTTGCAGCTGTTTTGAGAAAAGGTGTGTCCCGTCCCGTCCCCCCCCCCCCCTTTTTTTTTTTTTTGTTCTTCTAGCCTGCTAACAGTTACAGAAGATTTGATTTTCATGGGACAAGGACCAGAGAAAGAATAGAAGAATCATCATCCGAGGCAGACACAGGAGGTTTACGCCAACTGCAAAACTTTCTCACACAAACCATTAGCTTCCTTCTTAAGAATGAAATAAGCAAAGCACAGGCCTTATATCTATATCTTAAACTTTATTTTCTTTGCATAGAAGGTCAAACTGCCTGTGGTGACCACTGCCTGGGCCAGGTTACACCAGGTGTGTCTGTCTGGCCTTGCAGCCTGCAGCATTAACGTAACCTTGTTTCATGTATAAAGATTATTTGTTCTTATGCAATTTAAATATTTTTACCCAGTAGGTGTACAATGAAGTAAGAATTTCAGAACAGCTCTGGTATGCCGAATGGAGCTGCATATTTTGGTCCAAGAAATCTCCCTGTCTGAGAAGCCTATGTGACAGGGTGAGAAAGAAAATGTGCTCCATGTTGTCTACATCCATGATTTTTGCATCTCAAGTTGAGAGCTCGATAGAATAATAAGTATCCATGATTTTCCACACAGGAGGTGTTATTTTGCTGCTGGGCGAACAGTACTATTCAGCTGACAAAAGCAAATTTATCAGGGATCCTTGAACCTACATTTAAAAGTATGAACAGGAATTTGCTATCTGACAGCTGTGTGGTTTTACAGGCTTCTTGCCAGAAACCATAGTTATTTCAGTGCTTTATATTTGGGGACAGAATAGAAGTGTAGCCCCTGCTCCCCTCCGTCCTTCCTTCCCTCTCCTCCTCCCCCTCCATGCCCAGGAGAAAACACCATGAAGACTCTGTCGTTGTCAGGTTATATTTAATAATAATTTATTATAAGGTTTAGTTGCACGAAAAATAAATGAGAACATGGGAGATACATGAATAAATGATGCAAAGCAGAAAAAAGCTGAGAACATTTACAAAACAATACACATACAAAGGTAGTTGTATATGTGCATATGTATATATTCTGTTGAAACCTACAGAAGAAACCACAGAGAAATTGAACAGACAAAAAAAATCCTTAAACAAACAGAACTAGAAGGCAGACCTGAGAATTAGGATCTATGCATCTTTTGGCCTTTCACAAACCTGCTGTATTACTAAGGATGATATCCCAGTAGATGAAGGTGTTACCATGACAGCTGATAACCTCATATGTCTGAACACTCCAAACTGTGTGCCTGGCGCACCAATGCTTGATTCCCCTTTTCTCTTGAAGCATTAATAAAGTGTTGCTGAATATATTACCTTTTTTTTTTTTTTTTTTGGAAAGGGTTTTGGGTGGAGGCATCATGAGTCTGTTTGCAGATCAGTGACCAGTTCCACTTGACTGGCTAGGAAGGAGCATCAACAGCCTGACTGCACATTTTGTGTAGCCCTCTCTAATGGAAAGCTTTCTTCACATGCACAGGGCAACAGGAGTCTAGGTTCTTCTGAGAATAATGTGGACACGAAGCTTCTATGAACTAATTGAGCAGTAATAGTGTCATGTGGTTATCCTACACTGCAGCTAAAAATCTAAAATCCTAAACCAAAGTGTCCTTGCATCTAGCACTGAAGACTTAAGTTGTTTACAATGTCATATACCATTAGAAGACATCTCGTTTTGGTTTTGTGTACTCCTGAACAAGGACACATACACATAGCAAGGGCTATTTTTTCTTTCACTTACTGAAGGTTTTCAGATGTATAAATTCTTGCATATGAAGTTGATGAGGCTACACAGAACTGTACTATTAATAAGCTGGTTTATTTCCTGAGTTATCAAATGTCATAGCAGGCAATTCTAAGTTGTGCACAGCATTACAAATAAAACTTTGTATCTTCAGGTTTTCTTTGATGATCTCGAGATTTATATTAAAATACCAAAATGATAATATAATGTATTAGATTAAACTGAAGTTCTCAGTTAGAACCCTGATACAGAAATATCTATAAGCTGAGAAGTTGGTATTGTTTCACTGCTTGTAGAGACAGTTACAATACATCCCTACTTTACTGAGGGTAAAAAAGAAGGAGAGGTTGAGGTTAAGTACCTAGAATACCAGATTGTTTTGATTATTTCTAGTAATGTCCTTGTTTCTTGCCTCCCTTGGTACTTTTAGCTCATCTTTTCAAAATAATTGCTTATTTTTGAGATTTGAGGAAGAAAAAAAAAATCTGTAGTGCACGTCTTTGCAGATGCTTAATCATTTTTGATTCAAATTCCATAGACATGTTACTTTTACCATGATAGTCCACAGGGAAAATCACATCACACATAGCATAATAAGAACAATATATTATTTTTTTCAAAAAAGCAAACCCAAAACTACAGCTTCATTTTTGTACCATGGTAATATCAGTGAACAGCAGCTGAACATGAGACTTATACAAATGAAAACAAAACAAAACAAAACAAAAAACAAACAAAAAACAAACCAAAAAACCCCCACAAAACGTATCAGTATTCTCGTTGGCTTAAAAACCAGTCAGCTACACGTGAGAGAAACTTCTAGAAGTACAATCTGAAGTGCAATACTAAAACTCTTTAAACATTTTACGAGTTTGGCAGGATGGGACCCAATAAGACTCTGTTTTCTGTGACAGAGTTTGGATTATGTAAATAGACTTTCTAGTGTAAAAGAGTACAAAGTATTGTTTATTGCTGTTTATTTTCAACATTTTCCATAGATGTGCCTTTTCTTTCGGACACTTTTAGTTCGTTTTGAGTAAGCTTCACTGAATGTAATTTGGAAATTTTATGTTGAACAGTTACTGTTCTATTTCAAGCTGTACTGCTTGCCCAAAGAGTTAAGAGGGAGGGAAAGAAAAATCAAAGAAGTTGCATGACACAACTATGGATAGCAACCAGCTAAGCATGCTATCTAAACTGTAAGCTAATTCTCTCTTTTTTTGTTGCTGTTTTAAGACATTAGAAACTTTGCTGGAAGGAAATAAACAGAATAAAGAACATTTTCATAAAAAACTTAGACTTGAATTACTGGGAAACTAGCTTCTGTGTAACTGGAAAATGAAACGATGAGATTTAAAGAAAAGTAAAACCAGATTTATTTTCCATAATAATAAAATGAATCTTTTATGCTGTGTGAAAAAGGTAGATGTTTAAGTCCTATGTTCAAAGGAAAATTCCATGATTAATGGTACTATTAAGTCTATAAAGGGCATAAACTCACATGTCTTTTAAAAAAGAAATTAGAGAAAAAATACTTGTAGTCAGTCTTTGTTGGGACTTCTGACTGTAGGAGAGGCAGTCACCAGAGTTCGGATCATCAGGGCAAATATGAAAATCCCTGTCTATGAAAGAAGGTGAAAGTTAGAAAAGTAACACAGATGATCTCCTGTTATTTTCTTTATTCACCTCAGATATGTTCCTTTACCTTAAAAAGCTTATCTGAATCTATAATAGGTTCATGGTATTGCTTATTCTGCTTGTCTTCTGCTCTGCCTTGGCTGTACATGTTGAGGTAAAACAATGTTTCTGTGAGGAAACAGCCTGCTTTAGGGGTTGGACCCACCAAGGAACACAAGAAGCTGGGCTCCTCCAAACCCCCGTGCTAGGCAGGATGGTTCAGCACTTAACTCTCTTTCTGACCTCCTCCTGCCCTAAATTGCCTGTCACCTTTTCTGTTAGGCATATAAATTTTTTCAAGAACACACGGAAATAGTTTGTTCTAACTTTTCTGTGCAACTTACCAAACCTACCTATGATCCAGGTCTTACCCCAGAACCAGAGAAAAGGAGGAGACCAAGGCAACAAATCAGGCAGAACAGTTGAATTATAGATGCTACCAGCGTTTATTAGTTTGATGACAGGTGGATGCTAGCTTACTCCTGAGAGATCCAAACAAGAAACCTTCAGAAAAAGAACAGATTTCAGAGGACTGATCTCACTATCAGATTAATTTCTAGTTTGTTGTTGTTGTTGTCGTTGGTTTTTGTCTGTTTGTTTGGGTTTTTTTGTTTTTTGGGTGGGTGGGGGAGTGGTGGTGGTGGTGATTTCTTTGTAATCTTGTCTGTAAATCTTGTCTGCATCATGCTCCTCTAAACCTTCTTTTTTATTGAACTATGCACAAGTTCAAACCAATGGTATTTATTTACAGTAGCTGAATCTGACTCAGTGAGTACTCCCCAGTGCAAGTGAAAGACTTATTTCCTTTAAAGACTATGTTCAAGAAGAGTTAATCCTCTAAATGGCTTTGCAAGTCTGACACTAAGGGCTAGTTCCAAAACCAGCCCTGCCTGTCTAGAAGATAGGTACTAAAATACTTTTTTAGCATGTGAACCCCAGGAGTAGAAACCATATGTCAGGTTCTCAGACTGTATTATTTAAGGTGGAAGTAAGGCAACTCAAACGACATTTCCAACACTCACACATTCCTGGGGAACTGTTTTGGGCAAGAGCACAAGATGCCTCCATTGCCATGCCTCACTGGGATGCGGTGTCAGGGTACATGTGGGCTCAGCGTGGCCACTGTTCCTTCGACAGCCAGCGTGAAGGGTTCCACCCTGGGGCTGGAGACCCACAGCGGTCTTCAAAACACTAAGCTGGAGTAGGCTTTTTCTCTTCCACACAAAACGCTGGCTATTTCTGCCCCCACGCTCAGTTCATCCAGCATCCCACCTGCCAAATCAGCCAGGAAATGGAAGACCCTGGCCCAGTTATCCTCCAGTCTGCATCAGACACGGCTCCATCTCCCCTGCCCTTTCTAGTCTTCCCCATGAAGATGGGCTCCTGTACAGAAACAACTCATGTTGTAAGGACTAAGGAGTGGGCCTGCAGGGCTCGGTAGGGCACTCCTCCAGCAAGAGTGTCCTTGCTTCTGCTCTTGCCCATAGCCGTTTTGTTTGTTTGTTCTCTTCTAAGAGTAAAATGTATTAAGAGTAATGAAAAGAATATGAGCATCTACATAGCCATAAGATAAACGTGATGAGTTTGAGAACACTTCCTTTGAAATAAGAAAGCCTTGGGATCTTCAAGAGCCTCACCTGTGGGAGCTCAGGACTACCGGAGCGGGCTGCCAACGTGCCGCAGGACTCTGCCACTGCCCTGACTCGTTTCTTGACTCCCAACTAGGCTTGAGTTATAAAGCTGTAGATTTACCTTACTATCTGTGTTGGAGTCTTGCAGTTAAATATCCCTACATATAACTCAGGACATAATTTTTCAGGTAGAAATACCAAAGGAAATGTACAAAGTTATCTAAGGCAAGTTTCAAAAGAATAATATGTTTATTACTTCCACACTATCCATATTGTTAGCTGGTATAATTAGATAAAATAACTAACACAAATTACTAGCAGTGGCTGAGATAATTCTTCTAAACTTGTGCTTACTTGAGAAGATAATTTTGTAGTTTTAGGAAAAAAAAGAGTCTCAGTGATTCTAGAAGTTATTTAACACATTTCTTAAAAAATTATTTAATTAGATTATTACACTAAATAATTCATTTGTAGTATTAACAAGATTTAAGTGATCAATGGCATAGCATACTAAGATATAGCCAAATAAATACACAGTATCTTTCCTTTTTTTCTTTTCTTTTAATACCTTTCTCCATTTATGTTTATGTCTATATGTGTATTTGAAGAGAGTAATGTATGTTATGAATCTTTATATGTCTTAAAATTACTTTCTGTTAACACAATTTTTTTCTCTGAAATAAAACTATCTGAAGCAGACAATTACTATTTTCTTTTAAATTTCCATAATTTACCCAACAACAGTAGTACAGGAGGAACTTTCTCACTGAACTATGTCAGATAATTTTGTAATTAGAAGCATAAAGTCTGAGCACCTATGTATGTATTTTTATGCCTCATAAATGCAGATGTTGCTTCTATTACCCAGAAACGATCAGCTCTGAAATATTCTAAATCGTATTTTTAGCAATATCTGGCTGTAGTAAGATCCACAAAGTTGTGTGATAACAATGGTAGCACATGGTGCAAAATACTACTTTTAAAGCATCTATATTGCATAACGCTTGCTAGCTGGGCTGGTACTTGGTTCTTCCAGCCAGGTTAGGGAAAATGAGCCCAGCACTCCTGAGTCCATTTTTGCAGAGCAACTTAGAGCTGTGAGTTGGATTAAACACAACATATTGTTCCCAGCTTCTGATAAAGCCAGATGAAGTTGAATGCTCCGGGAAACTGTTTTGCACTCATCATGACCCGTTGCTATGTGCTTAAATTCTCCTGATCTTTTCAAAGATTACAGAGTATTTTTTATTTTTGTTGATTTCTTATCCTATCTTTCATTTCCTTTTTATTATGTTTCAAAACCTTCTCTCTCTATAACAATGTTTTTCAAAGAAGTAAAAACAAATAAAAGGTGAGCATGTGCCTTACTTTGGCAGGAAATCATAAAACTTTTTTTCTACATTGTCCTTGTAGCCATCTTAAATCAGTATGACTTACAAAAAGCAGTTCTGGAAAACAAATATCTCCAGTTGCAGCCTGTCATCTATGGAGAGTCAGGAAATGAAACAATTAACATCAACAAGGACAGTTTTACTTTACATCAGTTATTCTGTTTCGGCTATAGGAGCAGCAATGAGAATAAATGTTTAACTGCAACCTTTATTTTTGTTACTGGTATGGAATTGCCAAGACAGCTGATTAATTTTGTGCTATTTGCTCTGACTATTGCAGCCTTGCTATCATACAATTTTTAAAAAAGATTGACAACAACATGTAGCTTATATTAAAAATGAGGGTTAACTTCATTCATGTCAAATACTGTTACAGGAAAAAATACACTGAAAAATGTATCCATTCACTTGGCAACCCCAGGATTTTAGGAGAATGTGCTAAATCTATTTAACCCCATGTGGATTTCTGTACTGACAGAAAAAAAACCAAACCAGAATGAAATCCATTCTTTAAAAGTTTCAGTGTGAGATTTAAAAAGATTAACTCCTTCATCTTTGAGAGCATACTATATCCTGAGCTTGCATTTTGTTAAAAAGGAAACATTTTCTCCATTACAACTTGCAATACTCATAACAATATTGATATTTTAAAATACTTTAATTATAATTAATCATACTTAAGCCTCAGTCACTTTCATATCTGTTTTAACCATATCCATAAAAATCTGTTAAGCTGCATATGCATGCAAAGGTGACAAAAATGTCTTTGGAAAGTGAAAATTCTATTTTCTTTAATAGAACCAGTTCAGCTGTGGATTTTGATAATCAGGTTCCTAAGTATAACGCCATTTAGATAACTGTTGCATACACAGCACCTTCACTTAGCACCTTTTAATGTCTCATAAGGGCCTGGACAGAGAAGCAAACTTCTCGTTGCAACAGCTTAGTCAATATTCCTTAGACTTTTCTTTCATTCCACAGTGTGCTTGTACTTGTTTCCAATATAGTGCACCTTTTAAATCTAAAATCGAATGTGAGAAACATTTATTTATAATATCAAGAACAAACATAGTTCACCTAATGGAGTGCAAGATTTTATATCTGCAGAATTAATATGGCCAACCTTATACCCTTTGATTTCAATGTTATACCACTAAAATGCTGTTGCACAGTCATTATCTTCTACTTACAAAATGTAGGCAGGCATCTCCACTTGTCTGTGGTGAAAAATACAAGATTCTAATACATACAAGTTGTGTAACAAGCTGGTTTGGAAAGAGTCACAAATATTTGGACGATGTGTAGAAAAATGAAACTTTCCAGTGATCTTGGATCTGCTTTTGTAATCAAACAGCAGCTTTCCACACTTTCTCCACAGTCCACTCTGTGTGTGGATAAAAGCCACATTTATTCCTTTGCAGAAGGTATAAAAAGGAGATAAAATACACTGATATTAAACACTAAAAAAGAGATTAATTATAACACCTTCCTTCTTCCATTTCAGGAAGAAACAGTTGTATATAATGCTGTATTTCATGCTAAAAAGCACAGCCATTCAAGAAACTTACATTTTCTCGTGGAATACCACCCTGCAGTTTCCAGGTTACCAGATGAAAACTGGTAAATGTGGTTGGTGAGCTAAATCTGAGTAGAGCTTTATTTGCTACAGGCTGATGGTTTTTGTTAGTTCCTGGAGATGAAATATCTCAAAACCCACTAATCTTCATAGTATTGTTTATTAGACTAGAGAGCTGAACGAGTTCATTCCTTTTCTGATAAATGCAATACAGAGATCTGATCAATGCCCTTTATTTTTTCCTCTTTGCCATGAACAGCTAATGACCTTCACAGACTGCCAGCACTTAACAGCTTCTCAATAAATAAATGCCCGAAGGCTGTATGTTGTACTCATATTATTGCTATAGAAAGCACTTTAAAAGAATTTTCACCTCAGATACTCAGTTTCAACCCCTCCTCCAGCAAAGTCTTTTAGCTCAGAACAAGGCTTGATTAGAAATGTGTTTACTGATTCCCAACAGGATTTCCATTCACGTGTTGTTAAATGAAGTATTTTCCCAAAACGTCATGGTTGGCTTTTGTCAAAACAAAAGAGAGATGTTACTGTTGCTGTCTAACAAACTTCTTCGGTTTGCCAATACATTAGCTTTAGTTGCTAGCTTTAGGGGAAAACAAAACAAAACAACGCCAAGAAGGGAATTTTGCATGGACCTGATAAATGTGAGGAGCTGGAATCAGAAAATAAAGCCTAAACATTTACTCAATAAGACAGTTAACTCCGTGTTAGAAGATATTCTTCTTCTTTTTCCTTTACAGGGAATTTTTTCAAAGGACTATACTCACAGATGATTTAAACTATCAATAATAAAATTTAGCTGTTTAAACAACGGGGCTACTTAGCACCACTTGATGATTTACTACCAATCTCCTTCAATTTCTGCTTTTCTGCACCAAGTGAGTTGAAAATCGAAAGTACCAGCATGCATCAATCTATAATATTCACAGTTAAGATATATTAGTAACTATACTTAGTAATGGCTGTGTGTTATTCGTTCACAGGAGCGAATATATCGCTATCAAGGGTCATTCTTTAAAAATTTACATAATTGTTACAGTTATATATTCATAACCAAAATGAAAGCAATGCCCTCATGTTATTTCATCTGTTTTATAATGTACTAATGCTAAGTTCCTTTTGTACCAGTTGCACCTTGTTACCACTGAAGAAATTTTGTTGCCCTCCATCTCTTCACAGCTCATTAGCTGAAAACAGAGCTCCTCTTGGGTCAGGAGTAGACCTATTTGTGTGCCTTGCACATGAAAAAAGCCGAGACTTGTACAGGGACTTATGGGGTCCCTGGGGCTATTTAAAGGCCCTTGTGGTCTCTAGGCAGGCAGCTCTACTATGTGTGCCAAAAGAGTTTTCCTTCTGGCGGAAGCACTAGGAGCTGTACAAAGTGGTCTCAGTGGGGAATCACTTAGATTATCAACAGGCATATGCCAGAAATTAAAGCAATTGTGTGAGAACAGAATTTTCTGGCAAACTGTTGGCCTAGTGCCTGCCTGTTTCTCATGGAGCTTTTCTGAGGAACATTTCTGGAAGCTATACGAGCACACAAATGTTACAGTGTCATCACATCTGCTGTTCTGGAGTGACACTGATGGCAACATCCACTGGCTGCTGAATACTTTTGTGCTTCAGGTGCTCTGTTTTCTTAGCTGCGTTACAGTACACTGTGAGTAGTATCCTTGTTTTCAACTTTCAGTGTGGTCGTGCTTACTCTCTACAAGAAATAGGGCAGGTTTGGTTTTTTTTTGGTTGTGTTCTCCAGCTTTGTCCTGGAGTTCATTTTGCTGCCTATTGCTACAAAATGAGACTTCACAGATGTTTATAAATGTATGAGTTGAGAGGATAGTTGCGTTATGTAATGAAAACAAAATATTTAGTAAAATGCCTATACATGACCAATCTCCTCCCCCCTCCCCCCTTTTTTTTTTTGTTGTTTTGTTTGGAAATAACGTCTATATTTTTATCAAGTAGACAATATTCATGCACTGTATAGGAAGAAAAAACATCTGTAACAGACAGCAACTGTTTCCCAGGAATTGGAAAGAGCACTCTATACAGATCTCAGGCTTTTTGTCTAAAAACAGCTGAAGCACTAGCTTTAGGATTTAGATAGGTTCTTAAAGTATATGGGCGCTGGAACTATAAAAGAGTTCTGATACTCTCCTGTTTTGCCTTTTCCCTACTTTGGGCCTATGTAGAATATGTAAACATTAAATAACTAGCATTCAAGTCACAGAGGAAAATAGTTACATGGACACAGCATAGAAATCTGCAGAACATATTCAAAACTTAATCTAAGGAATTTTAAAGAAAATATAAGTGAAAAAATCACAGTTGCATAGGAATAAAAATAACTGACCAGTTCCTCAAAAGTCGTATATTTGGCAAAGCTGCACTGAATAATGGAATTACACCAGCAGAATATCTGTCCTTTTGTATCATATTGTCCATGTAATGTCTGCAAACTGGAAATTTTCCCAAAGCAAAATGTCAACTAAATTTATTTCTTAAATGAAAGCGTGAATGAAGCTTCCTTGATGGGTACAGCTCAGAGAGCACCATAGGTACAGCTCCCTGACAGCGTGGGTGAGCAGTTTTTCACTTTAGCTCATCAAAATACTCTCTGCAGGGAGCTGTTCTATTCCTGAGTATGGCAGCACTGTGAGAAGGAAAAGAGGTAGTGAATGAGACAGGGAAAAAGAGGAAAAATAAATAAAGCTGATTGTGGTGGGGTAGAAGTGTTTCATTCAAGCGGATCACAAAGCTTTGTTATTCAGCAGCTGTTCACTGAGGTGTAGAAAGCTGTAAGCCTGCAAGGCCTCTTAGCCTGGAAAATGGTCGGAAAAAAGCTGGACATACTGTATCAGTAAATGTTCAACCAGAAGCAGAAGTTTCTTCCGTACTTTTTAATACACATACATATATGTACATATATAAAACAACCCAACAGCACTTTTCCATTTAAATTATCATACATAAAACTGATTGTTTCATTGGAAAAGGGTCTATGTGTCTCCACCTTGATACACTTCCTCAACCTGTCCTGAGAAACAACTAATGAAATGAATCCCTCTGGTAATTATGGCAATCATTTCTCACTGCGAACAGAACACAAGGCTGCTCAGATCATAGCAAGAAGGGAGATTTTTCTCTCCACACTTCCAAATGTTTCAGGGCATCGTGAAAAGTACATAAATATTCAATACCACTTACAAAAATCTAAATGTTCAGGATAGATAAAACTTGTTCCCCACCTACAGGTATGCCTTCCAACATACCTACTACAGTTCATTTTTTAAAGATGTCTTGCAAAGACAGAAAATTTCCATTGAGATGTACGCATTCTCCTTTTCAAAGTAAACCAATGTTTGACACATGACCATACAAAATACAATGTGCATCTAGAACAGAAATTTGAGAAGGAAACAAAATCGAAGTAATGCTGACCAGAAAAACAAGACCAGGGTTCAGCTCTACTGTATCTGGCCCAGCCATGGCACAGGTGGTTGCTAGCGGGGAATGCGACCCGCTTTTATTTGTCTGAAGAACAGTTTTCCCACTCTTTAAAGTTAGGCTTGCAGGCATGGTTACTTAAGTAATTTGCAAATATGAAGACTTTGCAGCAGTTCTGAGGACAAGACTGTGGTGCTTATATGAACATTCACAGCTCTCAAGGGCGTCGTGAGAATTATGCGCCTATTAGAAAGGGATTAACTTGTGCCTCAGGAATTTAAGGTGAGAGCCGTACCAGGCAATAACCTTACCTTAACACATCAAAATCTATTCCCAACAAACCATATAGGGCTGCTACTGCAGTATCTGTTGGCGTCTGTCTGGAAAAACACCTGACCACCCTCTAGGGTAATGAATGAACTGGCTTGGATCTGAAGGTGACCCCACAGTGCTGATGCTGCGTCTCGAATCAACGACATTTCAGTGACTCCAGCAGGAGTCAGTGGGCTGTGACGAGGACCTAAAAATGTTATGGTGAAGATGGGCCAAGATGGGCCAGCCTGCTGGTGGAGGCAGCTGGGAAGGCCCTGATGTCAAATGAGCCATCACCATGGAGTCCTAGAAAGGGCCTTGTCTGGTCATGTAGAAACCTTCACATCAACACAGTTTCATTTGTTTCCATCACTTTCTCACAACACGAACGCATACCCCTTCCGACCCTGCCCACCTCCCCCCCCCGCCCCCCCTCCCACCTGCTTCCTGACGTAGTGACAAAAGGAAGAGCAAAATAAATAAATAAAGACTTAGCCTCTGCTTCAGGGAAGCTGCCTCTCCAGGTTTCCACATTGGCGGTGACCTGGCTGGAGCTGGTAGGCATCAGTTTTCACGGCAGAAGGTGGGTGCGGAGGGGGCCGGTGGCTCCCTGGCAGCAGGCTGCAGGCTGGACTGTCTCTCTCGGCCGGCCGCCCCCGGCTGTCATTGCACCAGGCCCGAGCCGTAGCTGAAGGCGTAGCTGCTGGCCAGCGAGAGGGATGGCTGGTGCTCCTCGCCCTGCTCCGAGGGGTAGCTGGGGAACGTCTGTGCCCGGGACACCTTCGCTGAGCCGAGGCTGTGACCTGTGTTGGGGAGGGGGGACATGGACACAAAGGATGTAGCTGGGATTTAATTCAATTTTAATTTAGTTGAAGCCTTTTGCCATGGGTGTGGGCTCCAGTAGGCTGACTTCATACTGCCCTATGGTGCCGGGGTGCCCAGGGAGCAGACACGCCACATTGGGCCTTGCTGAGGCTGCAGAGGAGGGTTTTGCTTGTCTCTTAGGCAGGCGCAAGTGATCGATAGTCACGGCCCCAAGCCTGAAAGTGCTCAAGAAGAGACTGGACAACACCCTCAGACACATGGTGTGAACTGTGGAGTTTACATATGCAGGGACAGGAGTTGGACTTGGTGATCCTTGTGGGTCCCTTCCAGCTCAGGACATTCAGCAGAGGCAGAAAATCCCGGACCCAACTCAGGCATAATTTAGGGTCATAAGTTTTTAAAATTTCTAGTTGCAGAATAGCATATCTTTATATTTCCTACTCTATAAATCCCAGGTATATTTGTTACTTCAAGCTGATGAAGAACTAACACACTTCTTATTTATCTGAAGCACTGCTTAAGTGGTGGAAGTAATGCCAGCTGTTTTAAAGGAATTTGTCACACAAACACGGCTTCATGTATTGTCTTGAATAGAGTGCCAGTTTGTCAGGTAAACACAGAATTATCATCATTTCAAAATGAACTGAAGGTGGGATATGGCCACATGGCAGAACACTAGTTAGGAAGAGGATGTGTGAGATCTTTCCTCAAACAGGCTTGTGAATCTTGTTTAACCATGGCTTGTTCAGTCTTAACCAGCGAGATGGGAAAACTTGCAAAAAGCCATTAAAAACTCAATGACCAAACAAGATGACTCCTATGGTCTGATTCTGTATAGCGATCATTTACCTATCTCAAAATTCCCTTTCAAAATTGAGATTTAATAGGTAACAAAATAAGTTCCAAAGTGCACATCTTCATGCAATGTATATTCTCAGTTTTTCTGGAACCTTATATTGAAGCCTGGATTTAAAATAGTTTTGGATAATGTTTTTAAAAATGTCTATAATACATGTACTAGATGTAAAAATGCAAAATTTTATTTTTCCTTCAACCACAGAGCTATTAGAGTAGCTGTAACAAAGAATTGAACAGTATCACATCCATCTATGGAAATAAAAATAACAAAAATAATAGAGGATGTATTTGGTTCAAATGAAATGAGAAAGCTAATAGAGAATTTGTGAGTTTAGGAAAGAATGGCTCTATGCAATGTTTACTTTCAACACACTTTTTAAAAAGAACAACTAACTATATTAATATATATAAATAAAATGAATCAAAAAATAACAGTGGTAAAATAACAAAATAGTCCAATTGTTCTAAGTTGGCTTAAGACTTCTAAGCAGCAAATTTCCAAAATCTAAGGTTTTGTTATTTTTTTTTTTTTTATTTAGTATGTCCCATACTGGAAATTCTAAATGTTAACTGATTTTTAAATTTGCATTGCTAGTAAATATTATTTTAATACTCATACAGCTGATCAGCCTTATGGTCTTAGGTATGCAGCATCTCCACAGTTACGCTTTATGTCATCAATAAGGATTTTGAATCTAAAGATACAGGAAATGTTCGGGCAGTAAAGAATTTAAGCTTCACAGTTTTCTAAGGTTCCTGCTTCAATAGTATTTTCTGTGTCATATTTGGGTCTTAAAAGGTTAAAAGAGAAGACAAAGAACAGTTTTTGTGGATTTTGCAGCTCTTTGGTACCACAGCTGTTTTCAAGAATACAAACCTCACTTTTCTCTACAGTTATTCTGAAGTCAGCATAAGAGGAATTTGATGAACACACACTTTGTGACCTGAAGACAGCAGTAGACTTGGGGGAGTTTTTTCCTGTGCTTACATATGTGTTTGTTTTTTTTTTTTCTGTTCTAGGACAGGACCTTGGAAAGATATTATTAAGCCTACATCATCCTTTATTTAAATTTACTTTCAGAATCACAGAATGCAATGGAGCTGTAGTCCAAAGCAATTAGGTATGAATGATTCATCAAGATAATTTAATGTAACCTGGCAAATTACACCAAAATTAGATTTTTCCTGATCTTAATTATGTTGGAAGCAGAGACAGTATACACAAGGATCTTATTTCATGACATGGTGCTTATTTATAACAGTTCTTTAGAGAAAAGCCGAATGGTTTCCTAGTAACAGCACTGATTGATGTACGTATAAGTAGATCGATCACAACTTCTATGAGAAAACTTGCTGTACTCAGCTAAATGAAAAGAAAAAAGAAAGACAAAAAAGACAAAAAAGATCCAGGGATAACCTTTAAAAGCTCCCTTCTTGAGATGTTTCTCTCTGTTTTGGATTCAGAATTCAAATTCTTAACCAGAAGGCAGGTGCCAAACCACTTTATTTTTTCAAAGAAAAAAAAGGTCACGGTTTTCTTTTCCAACACAAGAATTCAAGGGACTCTCTTATCTGATATTCTTTGGTTAGAGCACTCAGCTATGATGTAGAAGTCCTGTGTTAAAATCGCCCTTTGCCTGTGGGTAAGGTTCGACATTACACTTTCTGTAATGGAAAAGTCAGCCGAAAATGTTCCCTTTCTCCTCTCTGCCCGCACTGCTGTTCACTGTCCCTCAGTTGTGCCATTGCAACTGAAAGGCTGCTTTGCAGACTGAAGCACTTTGGTCATCTGGTTTGCCAGAGCCCTATAAATTGTTGTACTGGCACAGCCGAGGAGCAGGAACAAGCAGCCAAAGGTAGGACAGGGCAGGGTTTTTCTCAGACTGGCTTTGGTGCCAGATTATCTGTTTGGGGAATCATGACCTGTGAGCACCATGCAACCAACTGCAGGTGACTGCTACCACCACCAGACTACTTGCTTCTCTAAAGCAGGATCACTTTTGAAACCCTGCGACTAAGCTTTTCCAACACAAGTGCATATTTTTGCAGTATAATGATTAAAAATTAAAAGAACCAGAGACTCCCGTGTTTCAGCTTCTGTTGTAGGCCTTTCAAGTACCTCATATTAGATAGTCATTATGTGAAATAAAGAAGCAGACTTTTGCAGCCGCACAGCAAGCTTTCATCTGGGATTTAACCTCTGAAGAGATGACTTTACAAATAAAACCGTGTTCTTCTAACACAGTTTTACTTTTCTAGGTAATAATAATAAACTTTATTTTTGAAAATAAAATTTGGCATTTCCATTCCCAAGATTATGAGCACAAAATTGAAGTCATTAAATTAAAGCCAATTGGATATCTTTATTAGCATTGTTTTGTACTTGGGAGTGCGCTGAGACTTCATGAAGACAAGAGCTATTTGATTGCTATAGATGCTTCTATAAATGTTATAGAAAAACATGGCTGTTCAGAAGAAATTTCTATGAATCAGTCAGTGCAAGCTAAGACCAAATAAAGTGAATCACTTGTTGCACTGTAAAGCAATTTTTTCTGTTGAGAAACATTCATTGGAAAATTCTGTTGTTCACAATAAACAGAGCAGTCTGGAAACTGATGAAACAGAAACAATGAGGTTTTCTCCACAAAGGATAGTGCAAGGAGGTGGAAAAAACCCAATCAGCTAACAGACGTTTCAGGAACGAGATGTTAGTAAGAAGGAGTGAGTTGTATGTTGTTAACTCACACAAATCTCATTGGACAATAAACGCAGCCCTTCAGGCAGAAAAGTTCATGAAACTAGTACCAGCCTTTAATCTAGATTTATGTCCTCTAAGGACTTTCCCAACAGCAGTGAAAGCTCTTGTTTATAGCAGGAGAGGCCTGTAGATTGCACTGAGGGTATGGTTTTGATGGGGAAACGTGTCTCAAGATGCTTCAACCTCCAATATTCTTTCTTTGCAGCATTTCTTTTAAGGCACAGGACAAAACGGGAAAGGCACTGTAGCTATGCACTGAAAGCCCACTAGGGAAAATGAAAAACTTCCTGCAAGAAACTAAATTATTATGGCTGCTTATTTCAGATGGAAGCTTTTATCCTCTAAGAGCTTTTGTTGCAAAGAAAGAGACTCCACATTTTATTCTGGATAAAGAAAATGTTCCTCAAAAACCCCTACTACAATCTCAAATCAGTTAAGTGGCTATTATTGCAAGAAAAATGATACTTTCATTTACGGCAGAAAATAAATGATTGCTGTTATCCTATTTATAAATTGATACTGGTTAAAATTCTGCCAACTCTCTGTATTGAATATACAGTGCCTTCCATTGAGCTGTTGATGACAAAGCAGCTTTTCCTTTTCTGCTGTTAGATGACTGGAATAACTAAAGCAAAGTTTCATAGCAGGACAAACTGCTACAAAGCAAAACATTTATTTTGCAGTAGCGATGCAGTTGGATTGGAAGGGCATTAATTGGTGCAGCAATTATTATGCTGTCACTCACAAAAAGATGCAATGGAAGGGAGCAGATGGAAATGGAAAAATGGCATAAACTACATTATAGCATATTGATTTCCACATACTTATTGAAAGTAAAACTGTGGGTCTGTTTCAGTTCCAAATAAAGAAATAGAAATTTTCCCTTGAATTTAACTACAGTTGGAATTAAAACTCCAGAGAACACAGCTGTGCTCCAAGTATTTATCTTTCTGAAGGGAAAATGAATATCAGGAAACATAATTTTGGGCAGATTTTTAACAAAATTATTAACTTCATTTCCAAAAAATAATTTTGAATAAAAAAAATAAAATTATCATAAAATATATAGGAAATATATCAAGAGAGTGAATGTAAAAAGTACCCTCCTAACATTTAAAAATATTTCCCTTTTATTCTCAATTAAATAGAATTTTTATTTTCTTTAGAATTTGAAATGAAATTGACTTTTTTTTTTTTTCCTGGCCAGCATCAGAATTAGTAATTATCTGAGTAAAATATACTTGCTACAGAACTCTGTCACCCTGTCATTTTCCAGACTTGGAAGACTATGACTTATCTTAGAAGTTTTTGGCATTGTCATCAAGTCCTCCTCTAGAAAAGAAGAAATTTACATGTGTATACAGAAAATATTGCAGGACAGGCAGTTTAAAAATGGTAAATTTACAATATGTCAAATTTTTGAGTATCAAGGAAAAAGATTTCAGCTTTCCAATTTTGGCACAAGAATGATGAGGTTTTATGAAGAATAAATTTACATGTCTATATTTTGAAAAAAAGAAAATGCATGTCCATGGGGCTTTGCATAGAGATAATGTTTCAATACCTACAAATAATGTGAATTGCTTGTAAACATTATGTACAGAAAAATTGAGCATTATTTCATCAGTACCCCCACCCAAAATAGCAAATATTTAGAAGCAGTATCTTGAATCATGTAACTAAAACTAATGTATTGACTAAAGGTCAGATTGGTTTAATTGCAGTTTTGTGTTACCAGACAGTGCTTTTAAATACTTGCTCTCCTACTGCATTTAGACTGTATATTACCTACTTAAGCTGTCACAAGCTGATGCAGCTCCTGTGGTAGAAATATCAGAACATCAACCACATCTTTCTCAAAGATGAATAGGTTTACCTTGCCCTCTACTTTTAAGTGATTATTCTTTTCCATTGTGGATTTTTTCCGAGTGCTGCATCTTGTTATTCTCAGTACCAGCTTTCGATGCCTATAAGAACATGCTACCTAACATCTCCACCTAGGAGATGGAGAAGAAGTTACTTGCACACATCTCACATTGCCCAATAGTCTTTCCCCTTTCTGCCCCCATTCCTGCAGCCAAAATACGACACTTATTTAGGAAAAGTAATCTATTTTACATATTATGTCTCTTTGACTTGTGCTTTTCTATTTGTAATACAGAATTGTATGCCTGCATGCTTGAGCTACAGGGAGATTAAATAAAATAAATTATCTGAGCAGAGTGGCATTTTTTTCAGTCCTGAGCCCTGAGCCAACATATGGATAAAGCCAATAAGCTTGTACTTAGCTTTCTGATGTTGTCTTCTGTATACAGACTGCAGTGGTCCTTACAGAGATTAATTGATTTCATCTTTACAGCTTTTTACTCTTGTGCCGATGCTGCAATACGAAATCAGCCTCCTCTCTCCCTCTGTTCTGAGCCCGGTTCCTTAACTATGCCAACATATAATCATATTCTCACTTAACACAAAATTAGGCTAAGATCCAAATTTGCTTCAAAGCAAACATAATTTTCCAGATGAAAACTCTCAGAAAGAAGGGTCTTTGAGTTTGATTTCACAGATTCTGCAGAAGTGAAATATTCTGCAGAGACACTTTAAATTTTTAGTTTGTCAGTTTTAAGGTATTTATCAGGGAACCCTGATCTATGCTAGCTCTGCATTGAGCAAGCAGTTGGGATTAATTAATTCCAGAGCCATATTCTAACTTAAACTGTTCTCTGATATGATGCAATATTTTATTTTCAGCCATTTTGCTTTATGAGAGAAAATAAACTACTTTGTTTTAAACCAGTTAAACAAAACATTCATCTGTTCTTCCTGACTGGCAAACTCTATTAGGAGAGTTGCAGTTTTCTCTGAATCACTAAACAGTTGATACAATTTGTGTGTGTTAGAGAAGTGACTATAGTTGAGGATTTTGTTTTGTAATGAAAGATGCAGGCTTCACAACCTTAAAGAACAGCTTTTGAGAGAAAATGCGTGCAGTTATAATACTGAAATGTGTCAAAATATCAACCAGTTATTTAAGACTCTAAACGCAATCTTAAATTAGTGTCCTGTCAAAGCCACCTGGTAAAGGCTGAGTGCTTTGTACAAGGTGGCTGGCATCCCCAGACTATTTTATCCTTTCAACCACAGACTCAAGACAGAAATGAATATAAAGCATTTCCATGTAAGTTGTAAAGCTGAGGTTTATTATGTGAATAAAAACTTGGTTCCTAAACTTTAAGCCCATCCAAAGTAAAATTCATTTACATTTATTTTATTTTTGTTATTTACATTATTGCATTTTTATACTGAATGCAGGCAGTTTCATTTTCCTACTCAAGCTCAAAACTTAATGAGCTTTTTAAACAGAAACTTCATGAAACTGAAACATTCCATGTTGGTAATACCGAAAAAAGAAAAAGAAGACAGTAGAAGAGAAATTCCTGCAAACAACAATTTCTTTCACTTCAACAAACATGTAAATTGGATAAGAATGCTGACAAATGATGATGGCAAAATGCAAGAAATAAGAAGAAAAAAATCCTCTAATCCTAAGTGCATATGGGAAAGGCTAAAGTGAGGGTAAGAGAAAACAGCTAAGGAAAACTCCAGTAAGAAAATTATTTTTGTTTTTACAAGTACTTTGCAACATGGGGCAGAACAAATCAACAAAAGGAAACATCCTGCTCTTGGAATAACTGAAAACCAGGAAGAATGTAAAGCTAGTGAAAAAGAGCAAAAAAGCTGAAAGATAGACAAAATTGTGTAGGTTCAGTTACTTTGTCTCAAGTAATGATTTTCTGCTGTAGTTAAGTAGGTAAACCCACATAATTTGCTGTCTTCTTCTGCTTTTGATTTGTAGAGCAGCAAGTCATTATAAACGTCAACTGACTGTTGATATCTGTGCGTGAATAGATTCCAAATATGATTTTCTTCTGCATCCTTGAAAACTAAATCTACCAGAGCAATTTAAAGTATGTAGATATATATGTAGTGTTATCATCTTGGTTTACCAATTTGTTAGCTCATTGTTTACTTTTCCCTTCCTCAAAATGTTTCAGCTGCATTTTGATTACAGCCAAATTAAATGTGCAGTCAAACACAGATCTTATCAAATACCTTGTTAAAAAAAATCAACACCCAAATCTGTTACTGATTTAGCATGAAGCACCTTAGTAAAAATGCAATGCAAAAATGCAAATTTCTACATTGCAGATCACTTTGATGCTATGGAATATCTCACTGTTAAATATTTATTGCATTTCAAATCATGCTGACATTTCCCCTTGGACGCACTGTTCCACAAAACACTATACAGCCTCATGCGATTGTAGTGATACTACAGAGGTGAAGTGGCATAGTGAGTTTCTAATTTTGTATTAGAGTATCTAAAAGAAAATGAAGGAAAAAATACTTGCATTGACAAAAAGTGTATAATGTGGATATAGGATACTGCCTTTGAAAATGGGGTGCTACTGGAGGCTGATTGATCAGTAAGGTTCAATCTTGTTGCTGTTATAATTCTGCTGATCTTTAGTGTGGCAAATATTTCCTGGCCCGGTAGTATTTTCATTATAAACACTCCATTCACAAAGACTTATAACTAGCCTATAAAGAAATTGCCATAAAATGAAACTCAGCATATGAGATCTGAAACCAGAGAGCAAATTTGGTCTGACAGGATGGAGGCAATATGCTCTTCACCACATTTTAATGTAAGTAAAATACAGCTTTGATTGGAAAAGAAATAAAAAGAAAAAAATTGGCAGGCGTGATAGTTTACATTGTTTGACATAGAGAAAAATGGGGACAAAGGTTTTATGCCACCCCAAGTGTATAGCTATTCTACAAATATTAATTTTAAAAGACAATTTTATCACATGAGTATAATGTGAGAACTAAGCACATATAAAATATAAAGCCTAAGACATCCAGGGTGAGTGTGGCGATACAGCTGAGCCTGCCTTTGGCAGTCCCAGGCAGTTTCTTCACACACCTGAAGCGTCAGAGAAATAGGGAGATAAATCATAATGAAACTAACCCGTATCAAAAACAAACAAACCAACCAACAAATAAAAAACATGTTTTACACCTATTTGGTGTTCAGTGTGGAGTCAGATGTGTTCCACTTCCGGGCTGTTCAAGGAAAAGGCGGAAAGGCCCAGCTGTTCAAAATAGTTCTGAGGTCTAATAGGACCACTCATTTTAGCATCAGCGGTGTCTTCGATCACCTCAGCAAATTGTTGCACTGCAGTCTCAGTCCCATTTGAGCTCTGCTAGTTCTCCTCATATCACAAAAGCAGCAAAATTCATCATCTGTTTTGACCACATACTTCTACCCCTGTTATAGAAATCAGAGTCATCCCATTGCTGTACTTCCCAACAGGTATTTAAAGTCAAAATGATGTTCAAATTGTAGGCAATGTCCTTCAATGACCGGAAAAATTCCTGGACTCTGGTAAAATGTCTTTCATTTAAGGAACATCGTAATTACGGTGTAACATGGGGAATTAGTCTTGCTTATATGTATCTTGCTGGGAAGGGAAGGAGGAGGGTGAAATGTGGGAGGTAAAAATGTAGTTCCTAGTTTAATAAAATGAGTTATTTATACCAAGTAAAGATTTTCCACGATTTCTTTTTCACCAATGAACAAACTTCAGAAAAGATAATAGATCTCACATTAATATACGCAAGGATGAAACACAGCTTTTAGAACTTCTGCCTTTCAAAAGCTGTTCTATTTTTTATCTATGCATTGAAAGCATTTATTATACCATTTGTTATTCAGATTTAAGCTTTCTATGAAATAGCTTTCTATGAAATAGTCCTTGGAAATATTCTTTAGAGGGCCTTAATGTTATTTTAAGATACAACCAGATAGTAACAGCAGAGGCCATATAGAAGTGAAAATATGGCATTAGCTGATAATTGGTTCTCTGGCAATGATTAAGAAGCTTCCTCAAACACTTGAAAACAGGAAGACACACCTTTCCAGCAGCTGTAAAGAAGAAAGGACTCTTTTTTTTTTTAAACCAATTTGAAATTATAGGCTTGTCTTAAACTTAATAAGACTTGAGACTGCAGGCATTTTATCTTGACTTTCTTTAAAAATGACTTCTCCTTTCTCTATACTTGCTCAGAATAATTTAGAAGGATAGACTGAATTAATGAAAAACCGTAACTACAAATTTAGGATGGCTTTGACACTTTCCCACTAAAATGACACAGACAATCTGCTGAATGTTTGTAAATTAAAGATGTTTTATTGGTGCTAAGCAAATGAAAGCATGAGGATAGCTAATTGTAAAGTTAGAGAAGTATCAGAGAGATATGCTTTCCTCTCGTGGAATTATAAAAAAAGTGTGTTTAAAAACTCTCCTGCAAGCATCTTTGCAGCAAAAGCTCATCTTATACACTCCTGAAAGTAGAAAACCAGCAGAGAGTTTTGAAAAGGATCAGTAAACCAAGCAAGCTTGTACACACAAGAGAGAATCTTTCAGTTTAAATGACAGAATCATTATGTCTATAATGTCTGTTTGTAAAATGAAGTTGTAAAGTTCTACCAGAAAAGTAATCAATGTTCTTCTAGTAAAGAATTTTGTAGGCCACCTATATGCTATTGTAATTTCGGATTTTCAGTTTGTTTTATAGAGTGGAAACTTAAGCTGAGATTGGAAAGATTGACTAGAACAAATTAGTAGTTTTTATATTTCTAGAAGTTTAAGTTTTGGATATTTCTCAGTCATTATTCCATCTGCTTCAAGCAGACGCCTTGAATATTTTCTGAAGAAAACAATTTATTGCCTCCTTTAGTTTCACAAGGTTTAGTTCACACTTCTCACACTTAGCACTTTATTCAGGATAACCCAGGCATGATTCACCAAAACAGAAATAAAACCACTTGCCTACCTAAAATATCTCAGGGCTTAAACACAAAGATAGGTTATCATAGTATAAAAATTCATCTTTAATAGGAGAATTTGAGATCCATTTGGTAAAAATGATGTAACTAGAGCAAGCTTGGAGTAAGTATCTTACTAGATACCATCCAGAGAAAGCCTAATAGACTTGATGATAATTGCTGACATGGTTAACAGTGACCATTCTCAGACAGTGGTATTTAACTGAAGATCTTCCCATCTCCTTGCTCTGTTCAGCGTCCAGAATTGTTTTTTTCTATGAATAAAGATTATATTTAAAAGTTAATTTAGTTGTGACTGTTAGACACTTATGTTTAGTTAGCCAAGTCTTCTCTTGAGATAAATTGATATGCATTGATCTGAATTGGAAACCAAATCCTACAGTTTTCAGATGAGGAACACACACACTGTACACAAAAAATACAGAAATGGGTTTTCTGATAGATGATTAAGGTATATCCTGAGTTTGAAAAATTCTGTAACTATTAAGAAACTGTATAAACCTAATTTGGGTGGCAGATACATCAGATCTCCTGCACATTTCCTCGCCTTCTTTTGAGACATTTGGTAGTAGCCATTGCAGGCTGCGGAACACTTTATTAGGTAGATGTAGGTCTAACCCAGCAGGAAAGTTCGCAGGTTCTTTCCCAAAGCTTGGCTTCTGTGCAGCCACTGAAGGTGCTGGGAACAAAGGAAAGGTTTCTGTCTGTATTGAGCATAATATACTTTCGTTCTTCTGTTCCTTGCAGAGATTACATACATAAAATATGTGGAAATAAGGCAGTTCACAGAGGCTAAACAAATTATTTTCCTCTATAACTTATTCTCTAAAATAAAGAAGTTCATTGATTTTAGATTATAGAACTTTAATTGGAATAAAATAGATGCCTAAAACATTAATGAAGCACTCAGGAAAGTTAATCCATTTTTCATGACTCTATAAATAATTTCTTCTAGCTGTAAAAGCCTTCAATTACCCCCTAGGAAATAAAAAACAATGCTGTTTTTCACTGAGGGATGCAAGTGATTTTCTTTTCCTTTTTTCTTTCTGTTTTTTTCTCTGAAAGGGAATTCACTGTGATTCAGTGTGAACAAGCTGTCACTTGCATCCAACTTCTGTAAAGCTGGAGGAAATGAGCAGAGGTATATCTTGAAAAGGTGTGTCAAACTGTTTGATCTGCTTGTGTGTGGAGACAGGAGGCATCCCTTTTTCTTTATTGTCTTGGATGACAGAAGAAACATCTGAAGCCAAAGCACTTATTTCCTTCCCCCCACCCAAATAAGTAAATAGATAAATAAATAGAATACCAAAACCAACAGTAATATTAAGACACACTGAAATTACCACCAACGTGTCTTCTCACTGGAAATTTGGTATTAAACCTGTAAATATCCTGTCCTGTGTTATGCCTTTTCTGTTCCTCAGCTCACTGAAGCTGTTTTTTTTGCTGGTACTCCTTTTGTGGCTTCTCAAATCACAGAAGCTGTAAGAACAGCACAGCAGCAGTCCCTTCAACAGCTTGCTTTAATCCCAGCTGCCACAAAGAGAGTCCTGACAAACCCCAGTGCATTCTGGCAAATCAATTGACCAACCTGCTGAAAGTAGGAAGGGGTAGAGAAGTATAATCTCTTAAGTGACATTCATTCTGTGCTCTCTCACTGACTATCAGTTAAGTGTTACTAAAGCAAGCTAGGAAATGAAAAAAAAGTGCCCATAGTGCAAGGCAATAACCAGCAATGATATTCAGAATATGACATGTACAACGTAATTATACTTCATACAGATGTTTGGAGAAAAGAGTGTCTCACATTAAAGCAAGGCATTTTCCTGATGGCGATTTTGCCATTGGCTTCAACTGGAAAGAGTTGTAATGTAGAAGTTAAGTTCATTATAAGCATCTGTAGTATTCAGATCACAGATGATGAGGTGAAAAAGATGAAGCTTGCACAGTGGCTGAATGTTAAAGATATTGGTGTTGGGTAGCAGTTCAGCTAAGGGCAAGATGGATGGCATAGAGCCATCAGCAGTAGAAGGCAAAGTAACACAAAGGACTTACTTCATAAATTCTGAATGAAATCTGGGTTATTTCTTGCTTATGGCTGGGCCACCCAGTGCTCCAGGCATTTTCGGCTATTGGCAGCCACACAGCGGCAGGTGAAATTCAGAGCAGCCTTTTGGGTATTGCTGCTGAGCTCACACTAACGACACAAAGGAAACTAAAACCAGCTTTGCCTTCCGCCACCTTGGCTTGCTGGTTTTTGTGCTATTTCTACTCTGAGTGCCTATTATACCAGAGCAGTGTATAATGTAGAAGCATACTATGTGAGATGGTATTCTTGAGTTAGGTTGCTACACCTTCAGAAACACTGCACAAATTGTTAACTCGCACATAAATTTCTAGGTTTATTAGTACAGCTCTAAAAGGACAGAAATAAATAGCTGAACACAGGTAGCTTTCCAGCAGGATGAAAATGGGAATTTAGAGAGCTGGAAATCAGCTGTGATTTAAAAGGAAGTTAGAGTATAACTATAGCAGAAATTACTCCGAAGGTACTGTACCTGGTGCAACTTGATGACACGCTTTCGCATTACAGTAAAATGGCAGCTTGCAAAACTGTGCTATGTAAGGTAATGGCTCCAGGTTGCAAGAGTAAAGCCAAACTAAAATTAAACATATATATCCTCTATTTTAAGAGCATGCTGAGGACAATTTTAATGAGAAAAAATAATTAAAAAAAACTAACAAAGCAATTTCATAAAATAAAGAAGAAAGCAAATGGCTTGTTGCAGTTATTTCCAATTTATCTCTTTATAGCCTCCTCCTGCCTTGAGAAATAATAATTAAAAAACAGCAACTGTGAGGACTTTTAGTCCTCACTTGTTAAACAGAATAAAGCAGTACTGAGCAGTTCTCAGCTGAGTCCTCAAGCTGAGGTGTGAGATAATTCTCATAGAACAAGTATGCTGTTAACAACAAAATATAAATTATTTATATCACAAGAAGAACTAAAATTTTTATGTTATAGTCCACATGTTTATGTTATAGTCCACACCACCCTGATTACTCAGGAGACTGATTCTGCATCATAAAATCATCATATTTACATCCCATAGTTAGAACTTGCAGTTATAACAATTTTCTTTATTTAGTCTTGCAGCTGCAGATATGAGCACTACTAAGGGACAGAGGAGGGAGTATTGTATCTTTCTTGGGATTCTTGCAGATTCTGAATATTTTTAATTTTTACTATTTCACTGTTTTTGTCATAGGATTTATTTCTATGTTGGATTTACTTCATATACTCAGATTCTGTTCCATGTAAAAAATCCTTTTTCTCTAGTATGTGTTCCTCAAGTGCCCATGCATTTAAAAGGTGACTTGATAAAAAAAGGATGCTTTATAGAGCATATACTAAATATTATTGAGGGAAATGAAGATAAATATATGGAAGTATAGTAGGCTGTGACACACCGTTACACATTTTATCACTTGCAGTGTGTCTTGCCGGACTCCTTTGGCTGTTTACCTGTCTATAAAACTCTAAATAAACCAATTTTTTTAAACTTGCGCTTTATCAGCTGCAATACCATTGCTGCTTAAATGCTTTTAATATTTTAGCTCCATTCATCACAGCTGCTGTCATGTCACAGCATTTAGGAGAACGTCCCACTGTCATATGAGAAGTTAGCACACCTGCTGAAAACTGTGAATATTAATTAACTGTATTACAATGCAAATCTTTTTCATGCACCAGGAAAGTGTATAATTTGGATATAAAGCATCTGGATGAGAATGACCTGGTCTCACCTGAAAAGTGGAAATTTTTTTTCCCCCAAAGATTTAATTTCCTGATAAAACAATAGCGTATTATATTCCACATTCTGTTATACTTTCTGGCTGACTGAGTTTTGCTAAGGAATAATTAGACACACTCCCTGTTCTGATTTAAACATTCTTGATGTGCTGGATTATTTTTCCTTCCACCACCAACACACCACTGAAGCAGAGCGCGACTTTTCGCACGCCTTGGGGTCCCTCTGATCTCCATCACTCTTCAGGATATCAGCCGCAGCCCTGCAATTCCACCTCCTTCAGGAGGATTCCTCTAAAATGCCACAGAAATCACTTCTGCTTTGTGAAAGCAAAGGCTGATTCAGAACCTGCCCAACTCCATTCCCCCCTGAAGGCTCACAGCCTCATGTCTCAGCACATCTTGCTGCGGTCACGCCTGGTGCCCCCACACGCTCTGAGGTCTGTCACGTCCGGCGTGAAACCCAAGCGTGGCACCAACAATCGGAAAAACCCTCTCAGCCAAATTCAGTAACTGGGGCTCTGACTGCAGCTTCACAGCTGCGACTTGTCCTTACACTGTCCGCTGCTCAGATAACTGGTGTGACATTCCGTTTCTCCCTTCGCTGGGAAAAGACACTGAGGCAGAAAGATCTTTCTTCCAGCACAGGCCTCCAGTCCTGAGAAAAAGGGCAATTGTGTCTCATCATTCAGGGGCTGACACTTTTCCCATGGTCATCAAGAGTGACCTTCCCCTGTTCTGTCGCTCCGCTGAAAATGAGGCACGATGGAAAAAGAGAGCAAACGTGCTTCCTGTAAATTTACGCTATCAGGTGTATACTGTCTATTACATGCAGATAAAACCTGTGAGTCGTGTAGTTAGGTGTGATGGTTGTGCCATTTCTCCCTTGCCCCCAAACCTGATGCCTAAGCAGAATGGCTTACGAAGTATATGGCACACAGATTTAACTATTTCACATAAACCAGAGGTGTCCATGAATTAACATGAACCTTCTGGGTTAGAAATTGTAGCTCTATTTGCCGTTTCTCCCTGCATCACTCTTTGTTAGTCTTTCAGGAATGGGACAGCTTATGCCACTGCGTTTCAGTTTCATATACTGGTTTATATTAATATCTTGATTTTCTCAGAGTTGTGATCTGTATTTCTCTTTAGAAGAAATCTATGTATTCAAATACCACTGCAAGGGACTACAGGAACTCTGTAATCATTAAGAAGTTGACCACAGCATTAGCAATGATATTGTAATCTTTTAAATTAGATTTCAGTCATGACAAGATTTGTTGGATCTGAAACTGTAATAGTGCTCTTCTTGCAGCATTCAGTGGTTACAACAGAGGAAAGACTAAACTCTGACAGAAAAACAGGTTCAACCCTAGTAAGAAACCTATGTTTTTAATCACTGTTAACATTATATAGACTGCAGCCATTAAGGAGTATGATCAAAATATATATTGTTCTATCTGAACACCTTTACAGTCAAGGTATCATAAGAGCAATGTGACGCAATTAAACAAATAAGGAACAGTTAAAGATTACCAGCTTTGAGGCTGAGCCACTGCAGTATATTCTTTGAACAAATCACACACAACTTCCCTCAAATAAACAAACAAGACACTAAGAGAACTGTTTCACCCTGTAAGCTATTATAAAATGTACAATCAAAGACAAGCTACATTCACCAGAGGGCAAGCAAGCACTTTCCAACATAAACAAGGTTCTGTTTTATAAATATCCTCATATAGGTAAGCCAGCTACAGTCAGATTCTCTGAAGCTTATAAACAGAACAGCAACAAACATGGCAGTTATTTCCAAGTGAAACAAATTGAGCATCTCAGAATAAAAAGAGAGACCATTAGGAAATGCCTTTAAGCTTTAAAACAGCATAGCAGCATTTAAAGCCTTTATTTTCTTTATTGTTGCAGATATCTGTAAGAACAGATGGTTTCAAAAAGATGTGTTTCCATTTAGGCTTCTGCTGTACTGTATTTATGAGAGTGTATAGTCACAAGACATATGTCACCTGGCTTTGAGCTCTGATTCATTCAGCTGCAGAACTGTATTAGGTGAAAATTGTTTGCAACATTGAAGAAGTTGCTGGAATTTTGTAGAAATAAATCTCCTGCAGTTTGAAGCACTCTACCTAGTTTCAGTAAGAATACCTGAAGTTCTGTCCAGAAGAAAGAGTAAGGAAGAAGAAAAACTGTTTCTCGTAGATCCAGGAGGTAGCCTGTTATTTGATGCCACTAACAAAGACCAAGGAACAAATCTCACAATCCATATGAGTAATGAAAAGAAATGAATTCATGAAATCTGGTCCTGAAGTCTCATTTCCAACCACAGATCTAATGCACAATCCATAAAAGTTACTTATTTCTTTCTGTAAAAATATATGTGTCTGGATACAGGCACAGTTTTTTATGTATACAGAAGAGCCATAAAAGCATTTTAAAGTTATGTTGTGTTTTCTCCTTTCAGCCATAGTTTTTGAATGATGCTTTGTGGAACCTGTTAGTTCTGTTAGAGTGCTTCTGGAAAAGAGTGGAAGGTGACAGAGAATTAATCAAAGACTTCTCCTGGCATTAATCTGCTCAGGGGCTGAATACACATCATCTAAGCGCTGAAGTACAGACGCCTACATGTGGCAGCTGCAAGATGTGTTCTATATGGATATAACCATATTCCTGACAGAAAGAAGCAAGGAGAGAGGGAAGTGACCTGTCATTTGAGTCTCAACACAAGCTGCCAACAGGGCTCTCCTCTCCTCCTGCTCAGTGTTCTTCACTGTGAATCCTGTGACTGCTCACAACTACAGTTTTAGAAATAAGTAATGCACAAAAGAAAAAAAATAAAATTTTCACACACTAGTGAACCCACTCAAAACCAGCTTAAATTTAGTGACACATTCAGGCTAACACTGGAGTTCACCTCTGTCTATTCCATGTACCCAGTGCTGTGGGCTCCAGAGTCAAAGAGAGGAAGCTATTGGGGTAAACAAAGCAAGACAGAAAAGTCAAATGCAATAAAAAATATCCTCTACTCATCAAGTGGGAGGATACTTTGTCATCCTTCCATGGGAAACAGAGATAAACTTAAAGAACTTTTTCTTTTATCCCTAGTTAATGAATTCCAACTGATTTCCTCAGTCTTGCAAAAGATTTCTGCCTAATATGACTCCGAAGCTCAATGAATCTCAAAGATGTACATATGTTTCTGATCATTGCTAAGTGTACTTGAACAAATTCTGAAGTGAAGAATGTTTTCACTTTGGAAATACTTGAAAATGTTCTTCGTGAAAACCTTACTTTGCAAGAAAAGTGTCAACAACTGTTTTGAGACTCAGCAAAGATATTTATAGCCATTTTTTAAAAAAAAAAAGTTGAAAAAAACCCCACATGGAGTTTCATAGTTAAGCTATTGACAAGGTGATTTGCTTTGACTGATCAGCCACATAGGCAGAGTTTGTCAGCCTTGTCATGGTTATTCAATGCAGGAGGTGCAGGCCAGACTCTGAACTCAGCTCACATGCAATAATTGCAGTTGTATTACATATACAACTCTGGCTGTATATGTATTATAGTGTAACATGCTACTTATATTGTAGCCTGAGCACAAGATGAGATTTAGGGTCAGAACTTTGCACTTATTTCCAGATATATTGTATATACGGTCATATACATTCAAGGAATTAAATAGTACTTTACAAAAAAGAAGTATAGACAGTATCAAACAGTTGTTTGCTCATCTAGGAATTCTTTAATTTTTCTTTAATTCTTTTGTTTTTCTCTATTTTTCTTCCTATGAGCTAGGAAAAGCTCAAAGAAATGTTAGTAAAGAATAGAGAATTAATCTACTAATAAAGGGCATCTCTCTTTAAATGTAGGAAAACTTCTAAAAATAATCTTTAAATATCCAAACTGAAATTTCAAACTCTTTTCAGACTTTTCATTTATTTGCTCAGACTTCCAGCACATACAACAGCTATTGCAGATATATATCAGACTGATGTCTTTTGTGAGAATCTTCACTTTAAAAATTGAGAAGACAAACTACCCATATTTCACACAACCTACAAAATGGAAGGGAACACCTTTTATTCACTCAGATACTACACACTCATTACAAATGCAGGTGCAGAAGCTTGCATTTATAACAATGGCACCAGCTGGACTCAACACTGCCCTCCCATGAGGAGCAGGCTACGGAGAATGACACATGTGGGATAATTCTGGGGATTCGGTGGAGGAAAAAAAGTACAGTCTGAAAAAAGTTATACATGTTTGTGCTAAACCTATGCTGACGCTGTACATTGTCGCAGCTGGTGGCTGCACAAGGATCCAATTCAAAGGAGATTCCCTTGATAAAGAAATGTGACAAAACAGGGAACCTCTTACTCTATCCCTGTGATATCTGCTGGTTCAGAGAAGAGACAGTGGATTGTTTTCAGCATGCTACAATCCAAGCTGCCATTTTCCTAACAAGGTAAATATTGAAGACACTCAAAGACTTGTGACAATACAAAAAAGAAAAAAAAAGATGCCATTACTCATTTAGTAATTTAATTACGCTGCCTTGACATAGTCTGGCACTACAAAATACAAAGCGGTTGGGTGTCCTTTACTTCTGTGTTCCACATATCCCAAATCACCACTTTTGGTGGCATTAAATTTACCAAACCTAACTCACACAAACCGAAATTGCATTAGAGTATGGTTTCTTGTTGTAGGATTATTTTTAAAGGCAACAGATACTGTGCCTCAACTTCTCTTTATGTCAAGGGCACTTTCAGGTCCTCTTTTTGTGTATTGTACTGAACATTGGATCTCAATTCCCTGGCTCTGAAGTGACACCATGTTTAGTTATGCGCACACACACAAAAAAATAAATGGCCCTAGAAAATGTTCTTTTTTTGTCACATGGTACAGTATTCCAATTTGAAATGACTTTATGTTTCTAGGTTGCGTTCTCTCACCCAGACACATGAAAATTCATCCATTATGTATACTTCCAGAAAGAAGTTTAAAAGTCTGATAATGTATTTGATAAGGTAGACATTTAAAACCACTATTTTCTAATATTAATAATGGGTGATAATTTGGCCATATGATGTCAGATCTTGCATAAAAGTACAGACTGACAGTATCACCGTATCTATTCTTTATTGTGCCATTAAACAAGCAAGAAGAACAATTAGAATGAGTTCTGTAATGGAAAGTAATGAATAGATGCATAGACTTCCCCCCCCTACATACTTTGCCTGAGAATAGCAATAAATGAGGAGCACCTATGACCACATATAAAAATGCTAATGACCACATATAAAAATGCAGTATGGGAATGAAACAAAGCACCTGTTTAACAGCTTTTTTGACAACTTCATGAAAATTAAAAGAAGGAATATCATGTTAAGAAATAAAAATTATTATTCTTTTGTTCTGTTTTTCTGAATTTAAACCAAAACACACAGTGGCATTTGGATTTAGATTCACAACCTGTAGAAGAAGGGTTATTTTAAACTTCTGAAAGTTTCACCAGAAAATTAATGTCTCCATCCTGCTGCTATCCTAAAATTATGGAAAAGGAACCCAGCACTGTAGGTTTAATATTGCTAAGAAAATAGCAGTTCTCCCACTGTCAGGACTACATGCAAAACTATGATAAGCTGGCTCTAAGAACTGCCTACTTTCATGTAAAAATGCATAGCAAATCGTTTCTCCAGGAAAAAGGAATTTGTGCTGCACTTGAGATCATCATAGTGCCAAAGAGAAGAAGAAAAGTATAAAGATACATATTGGACAGTTCTTCCAAATAGAAAAAAACGCATACAGACATGAAATACAGCCCGTCTCAATAGACAGTCTTGTTTCAGCTAGCTGAACAGTCTGGGTGTAATTTCGTTAGCGCAGTAAACCTAACAACTGTGCTTCTCTGTCACAACGTTATAGTGAATACAACTGTACTTCTCGTACCAAACACATTACCCTTGTGCTAAAGTATTCCTTTGAAGTTGTCACATTTGATTGGGTAGAGGTTCAGAGGCAGACAAAAAAAATGATTTACATGGAGTCACCAGTGCTTTTTTTTTCAGCATCTAGACAGACCAACCCAATCAAGTTTATGGATGAGTCTGACTAATAATGACTAATACTGAATAAAAGTAGAAGTTGCAGAAGTTGCTAGACTAAAGTGTTTCTTCTGCTCTGTAACAGATTCAATTTGTGGTTTGTAAATACTTGTGTTTGTGTACAGTTACACAAAAAAAATTCCGAAACAAACCCCTAGTTTAGCCTATCCCATTTTCCTTTTAAAGAACTAATGTCTAGTTGTTGAAGCTCTATCTGAAGAGTATTTATGTCACTCACCTTTTTCTTTAGCTGTGGTATGGATTCACTTAAGCAGTTTTGTAACTTCTGTCACTTCTGATCACAAAATGTCATTTGGTCTATGAGACAATTAGTTTTGCCAAGCTTGCGAATTACCAGATGGACTGCATTTGTAGTCTTTAGAAACTCACTGTTTCATACATCATTTTGATGGCTTAGATGTTAGATATTATTTAGACATTAAAACCCTCCCTTTTGTATTAGCAGTTAGTGGACTGAGAACAAAGGATCAGCTAACACTAATTTCATAAAGTCATCTTTAATGAGAAGGTCTAGTAGTAAGGTAAGTGATATGGAAAAAAAAACTCCAAGAAAAATGTAACTCTTTAAAATATGAGAATAAATAATCTATCCCATAGATAGCAAAAGTTATATGATAAATTACAGACTAAGAATTTACTCTGGTCCTGCATTTTCAAATCCTCCTCTCATTTAATTTCAGTCCTATATTAGCCTATTCTAACATCTGAGATTTGTAGAAAAGTCCATTTGTATATAACAGCATCTGGTAGAGGTCACTCCTTCTTATCTCCACCAAAAAATATGGAATTTCAACCCTAGGTAAGTACATTTCTGGTCTGACCTAATATTGGCCATTTTCCATGTACATGCTTTATTGCAGTGACATTTTTTTGGCATTCAATGGCAATAACGACAACAAGTATAGCCTCTAAAGCCCTCTAATTGTAGTCCATAGTTCCATACTGTGCATGTGACAGTGAAACCTAGCATGCCTCTTCACCTATGGGCATGTGTTTAGCTCATTTGCTCCTTTTTTATAGAAATAACTGATGCCTCTCGGTCTCGTGGTGAGCAGAGAATGTGCCTCACCTTTGGGTAAAATCTAGATTCCTCTGTTTTAACAGTTGTTTCAACCATTTCAGAAATATAATAAGACTGTATCATAACCCCCACTGTTCTCATCGTGTTTACTTTATATTTTTGTCTGAAACCACATATATGTTGATGATAAGTTATGATTTTATTAGATCTATGGGTATATTTTATCATCTCTTGTAACCTTATTATATTTAGAATGACAGAAATGCAAATAAAATAAAATAACTGTTTCTTGTATGGAAATTCAATGTGAACAACAAAAAAAGTATACTTAATATGAAGAAAAGGCTAAACTTTAAGACAAAATTCGCACAAAAATGAATATCATTATTTCCACATTCATTCACCCTTTCATCCGAGCCTTTCGTTACAGTATTTTCTATTTAATTTATAAAGAGTTGAATGTGCTGTGACAGGTTTGTTTATTTGTCTTTCTGTCATCTTTGCCTGAATTTTACTGCACACAGTGATGGCCTTTGCTACCACAGTGAACAGAATTATAATTCTATCATCTACTATATTTATACTACCAGGAATTTACAGAAGAGATCAGTGGATGTCAAATGATAGTAAGGACATATGTTGGAAGTCAATATGACTTTTTCTCCTTTTTGCTAGGAAATTTCAACTGGAAATTAAAATAGTTAAAATGTTTAAGACAAAGCTGATTAATGATCCAGATGTTCACTGAAATCTATGTGTGTGAGCTAATCCTTTAAGAATGATTACAGTTAAGGTAATTAGTTCACAGACACAGTTATTTCCTCTCATCTGATAATAGTGCTTAAACCTCCTTGGCATGTTAAATGCAACCCTGAAAATAACAAAGCAGTTATCACCAGAAAATACGCTAACAAAAGATTAAATATATTCATCTGTATAGAGGTCCAAAACTGGTATTGATTGCTGTTGCTAGAAGAAATGCAGTAAAGAACATGAATGTAATCAAATTGTGAAAATTTCAAGTAAAAGGCCACTGCTAAGTGATCTGTCTTATTTCAACAAATAAGAAAATTAAGTGAAAACATAAGTCTAGCCACATGCAGATGTAGAATTCAGTTAATTTATGCATGCACTGTGAGAAAATAAGGTTACGAGCAGATCTATATTACGCAGAAGGGAAGCAGTTTTCAAAGATAAATAGCAGCTTTGAGTAAACTTTCTTATATTAAAATAATTTTATATGAAAAATGAATAAATGTAAATTTGAGACAACCAACTGAATGATATTGACAGAATACATTCATTGCCTCAATTTTTTCTCTAAAAATAATACATTTTAGAATTGAATTTTAACTTCTGTTGATGGAGTGTTAAATTATTGGATTATACTGATCGCACTTCTCAAAATATTTGAAAATGTGGTATTATTTGTGGCCAGTCTTTCATAACGTAAAGTCAAAAAAGTAAGGTCTCCCCAATAATTTGGAAGATTTGTATTTAAAGTTTTAATGTATTGGAAGAAATACAGTAATAGTTTTTAATATGAAAAACCTTCTGTCAAAATTGAGCTATTTAATAGTGTCTTTAAAAAGCTAATTTCTTCTTTGTGCACCATCCGTATTAAATACAAACACAAAAAACTACTTAATATAATAGTAAGATAATGGATATGAAATGAACATCTCTCATGTTCTTTATTTTCCTAGAAACTACACATATAACTCAGAACATGTTTTCTATTTTCATCATGTCTTTGGTTTGTAGAATTGTTAAGTTTCACATATTTCAGTACACAGATACTATGTTTCTAGAAGCATTACATATACAGATAGATTTGACAGATAAAATGCCTAACCATTATTCTC
The DNA here is from genome assembly GCA_013399365.1 of Pampusana beccarii. NCBI lineage: Eukaryota > Metazoa > Chordata > Aves > Columbiformes > Columbidae > Pampusana > Pampusana beccarii. The sequence goes on along the minus strand of VWYH01004272.1, from coordinate 944,944 downwards.
ACCAGAAGGCAGAACATATGTTCATGTTCTTTCCATACTGTAAAAGGCTATATATTATTGTCATTACAGTGCTTTTATTAACATTCCAGGACAGAGAACAAAATGTCTCATCTTTTTGAGTCACTGTAAAGTATAACCTCACCTTCTTCCCTCTTCATTCTCAATAGGATTACAAAAGTCTGTAATATTAAACACTCCTTCTTCTAGGTCAAATAAATGACAGATTATATAGTTCTGCTACAGTTTGATCAAAACATAAGGGTGTTGTTAGTAGCAATAAAATAAGTTGAAGATACAACGTACTGTTCTAAGTGATTAGAAACAAAGAAAGTTTAATGTTTTTCCTCTTTCTCCTAAGATGCTCAAGCACAAATCCAAACTGAAACTCTCGAGCCATGAAAATACAGCAGTAATTAAAAATAAGCTTAAAACCTGGCACACAGCTTCTTTGGTGGGAGGGACCCAATATAATATTGGTTATTCAGATTTTGAAAAGCTCTCTTTTCTGAAAATGTTCTCAGAAAACATCCTCCCACTCCCACCTTCCCTTGCCTCCCATCATGAAGTATCTCAGCTATGGTCCGTCTACTTCTGGCTTCTTGAATTGAGTCAGATTTTCAAATAAAATGATGAAACTGAAAATTCACATTAGTGAAACAAGCGATAGTAGTAAAAATGTATCAGTAAACCAATTAAAATGAAACATTTTTTGAGGAATCCTGATCAGAAATTAAAGTGTAGTTATTTGATTTCAGAAGCTGAAATTTGTAATGCTTAATGACTAACATCCTTTATGTCAATCATGTACATAAGACTACAGTGGTGGATATGTATAATATTTCTTATGTATAGTATTTCTTCAAATCATCCTGTTAGACTGGTTCAGAGCCAGGACTCAATTACATTTTTTTCCCAAAATGTGTGTGTCATCTCTTGCATCGCTACTGAAGATCTAGTCTTTGAACAATGACCTGAGCCCCAGAACTGCAGTAGTGAGGAGACAAATTCAAAATATTAATAGAGATTTGGGTCATGGTGCCTAATATCAGTGAGGCACAGACACGTCATTTGATCACACAGGCTGAATCTAGATCAGGCCTCAGAACACAGGCTTGTTTATGTTGAGTGAGAACATACAGCAGAGTGATTACACCTGCCATATGCCTTTAAATTGGTGTTATGCAAGCAACTGGAGAACAGACAATACCTGATTTGATATACAGTTCAAGTGATGTCTAATTTGCCATAAAGTTTGCCTTCACAAAGCTACCTATCAAAATATTTTGAACAAATTTGAACTGCTTGAATGAGTTTGTGTCAGTTCTGCATTCTGAATCACGTAGCCATGGCATTTCTTACCAAGCAGCAGGCACTTTCAAACTGGATTTATTGTTTTGTCAAATCACAGTCCTATCCCATGCATCAAAAGGATCATAAGGAAGCAAGGTAACATTTTAGTCAAGACACTGCTACCACTTATAATAATTTATATGTCTTAGTTGTGCATCAAAATCCATGCAGGGATTCTTCTCCCATCAAAAATGAGCAAGCAAAAAACCAACCACAAACATCTTTTGTTAAATTAGCATTTGAAGGTATGAAGTCTTTCAAATTAACAATGCTTACTAATATTACTGAATGTGGGCTGCTAGGTAGACTTTCTTCTTGCTCCTTCATTTTTCAGTGTACTTACGGTTGTAGTGAATACAAAATACCTCAATTGCTTATCACCTTGTAGAAAACTCTTCCCAAAGGCATCTGCATTTCAGTCTAATGGTGCAATACTGCAATAACAATCATTCTTCCATTTTGACGATCCAGATCAGAATGTGTTTCTTTTTGTCTTTGTGCCTCTACTTTGGAAAGAGCCTTCCAGCTATCATGTGGCAGTAAATGAGTCTATTAATATTACACTTTCCACAGACACTAGATTTAGCACAGAGCAAATACTTACCAGCAATATCGTTTTGCACACAGCCATAATGCCAATATAAAAAATTAAGTCATAGTTTGGCGTGCAAAACAATACATAAATCCATCTGCTATGCAAAGGAAGCTTCAGGATTACAGGAATGAGTTTTGAATGAATAACAGTTTTAGCACATTAAAATGGCAACTATTAACCATTGCATTTACGATAGCAGATAGTACAAGTACAGAATACTAACATATAAAAGACACGTAACTGTGGTGAAATGAACATTTCTGACATATTATGTAGGGTAGAATAGAAATATGAATCTCCTTAGCAAACACACTTGGAGGTCCCTTTAACAGAACTATGCTGATCCATAACAGATTGGGATCTGGCACTTATTTTGTTCTGTCACATAATCAAGATTATTTGACCTAATTGTTACCAACTATTTGCATATTATAGACTTTAAAATAATAGAGAATAAATCCACTTATGAGAAATGAAAACAATGTTACTCCAAAAGGAGGTGAGAAAAGATTTTAACAGGAATATAATGTATGTTAGGCAACTCATGAAAGACAAATGTCTGACACAGAAAGTCTAAGGAGACCTACAATATGCTGCACCTGGCCATAAATTTTATGTCTGTGAAGTCTGATAAACATATGTAAAAACTATGATAGTTAATATGGCTTTCTGTTAAACTCCAAGTTTCACTAAATGGTATTTTTGATCAAACACACACTTCTCTGAGGAAAAAAACATGTGGATGTGGGTTGGATTCAAGTTTGCAGCTATTTAGAACTGATTATATAATTTACAAGACATGCCATAGACGTATTCAAGACCTGGCACATCTTGATATTTCACATTGAAATAACATCTGTGTTACAACAATGCATGTCAATGTAATGTGTGATAGTATATGAAACTCTTCATACTGAAAAGATAATTTTATAACACGGTTTGTCTTAATATGTACATCTTTATCTACAATCATATATTTCACTTTGATCTGCATACTACTTTTTTGTTTGCTTATTGACTGTGGAGATTTAAAAATCACACACACACTAGCATCAGCGGAAGAACAGTGCTTGGCTGTCAGTTGAGAGATGCCACAATAATTGTCAGATTTCAATGATTCTTTGCAGGCAGGTGAAAACTGCAATTGCTGTGCAAACGGTCAGACAGTGAGTCATACTGCCTCCAAGAGTAAGGTAATTCACTTCTCTGAGGTCAGCAAAGATAGCGTTCAAAGCTAATTCTGTATATCGCTTCTGGATAAAAAAAAAAATTCAAGAATCAACTCACAGAGTCTGGCTTTAGAGCTCCTACTGACCAAGGGCTGTTTTCAGGGAGATAAAGGTATCACCACTCTCCTACTGTTGAGGCTGAATATTGCTTTACTGACAGTGTAATGGTACGGACCCATTTTCTAGGTACTAACTTATATTGCAACTGTTGGGGCAATTTCATGCTATGTGATAGTACTGAGAAGGCTTTATTAAACCATTTCACAGTTGCAATGATATTCTCTAGCTTTTTTTTTTTTTTTTTTGTCTAATCACATCAATGTAAAAAAATAAGAAAAAGAAATCTCTTTCATATAGATGACTTTTAAGTCCAAAGCAAGTGTGCAGATACTTTATTATATAAAATGTATCTACACTACCATGTAAAAATCCAAGAGAGATCCATGACTATGAGAATAAAGATTAATTTCAGTCAAAAAGGCTCTACATAATTACACAGGCCATTGAAGAAATGGTCGAAAGTGGGGGTCCAGTTTCTGCTGCAGTGATCTGTGGACATGAGTTATAGGGGAAGGTTTTTATCTTGTCTAGGTCAGCAGATTTTATTTTTTCATAAGCAAGGATGACTCGCAACAGCTGAGGACTAATGCCTTAACAGCAAATTAACTTCTCTTGGCTAGTTATGAAGGTTTCCCTTTGCATCTTGCATGCTTTGAAACATTTAAATAAGCAAAATGTGCGTCTTATATTCATAGCAATGATACTATTCAAATTTTCTGTATACTTTCCCTTTTCACAGTAGTTATGCACTGGCATAATTTCATTCATGACCCTGGTAACATTGCTGATTTACTGCAGCATAAGCAAAAAAACAGTCATACCTTGAAGATAACAGCTTAAATTGTCCCCCCTCTTTGGTATTTTATTACACAATAAACACCACTGCAAAATTTATGGCTCATTCCTGCAGTTTGGTACAAGGTTTGAAGTATAACTAAGGTAATAAGCGTACGTGAAGAGGCATCTTGAGCCTTCCTTTATATTTCTTCAGTCCTAAACCACTTTGGTGCTGTTCCAATCCACAAGCATAAGATGGAGCAGTTCTTTGCTTTGAAATGCTAGCCAGCAAATCAGGAAACTGTACAAAATGATAAAGAAGCTCAAGAAAAATCTCTTTTCCTCATTCTTACACTAGATGAACAGAAGATCTACGGTCTACAAGTTAGAAGAATTTTGCTGTCACAGGTTTTGGGAGAGACCTTCTCATAGTTATCCTAGAGAGTCAAAAGGCATTTACTAGTGCATAAAAACCAGTATATGTTAGGATGGAAAAATCACACACTGGTACAGATAATTTTCAGTACCTGCTGTCCTGGCCCTGTTCTGCTCCCCCACTCCCTCTCCACCTCTCATTTATTTGTTAAAAAATGTGTTATCTTAGTTAATATATGGTGACAGGAGAAAAACAAGACTCTTCACAAACAGATTGACACTTAAACCAAAATGCACATACTTGATCAGAGGAAAGTGTTTCTATAAGAGGCATGAAAGGGATGAAAAACTGCTGAGCTATTTCTCAGAATTAAATACCTGCTCTGATGAATAGAGAATAATGAGATAGTTGACAAGACTGGATGAAATACATTTTCATTTCCTAACGCAGAACAGGTTGTCTTTAGCATCATAAAATGCTTGTGACATAAATGTTTGGTGATGATAGGACAAACAGAAGCCCCGAAAACCTGCTGAGGCATTCTGGAACAGTAGAACAGCAATAGTGGATAAAAACAAGTGGCCAATGCCTATCAACAATCAACAGTTACAAAGAGAATAGAGATTTTCAAATTAAAACATAAACACTTATGTAAACAGACTCTGAACCATACTTTCAGCAACAACTTTGTTTGTGAGTATTCCCTTAACTTGTGATGTCCACATATGAAGAAAGGAGGCAGAAAGCACATTTGGGTACCTACATTCTTGGGTTGACGCCATCAGTCCATGACCAAGAAACTAGGAAATCTGACAACGTCCCATTAGACATCTTAATACAGCATGCAGAAACCTTATTAAAAAACAAGACTCATTCCTGTATTAGCGAAAAAATAGGCAAGTGTATGGACTCAGAAGTACTAATCTGGCATGTGCGTAATAGGGATTTAGGAAGAAAACATTCAGTTATTGTATCTATTTAGCCAGATGTGTGGAATACTAGCGAAACGAGGTAAAAATGAAAACTTGCTTGAGGCAGTTTTCACTAACTTCCATGAAAAAGCACCCTACCTAGGAATGACAATTTTACAGTAGTACAGTGCAGGAAAGAATAAAACTGATAACATTTAAATGCTTAATTAGTCAAATGCAAGAACAATGACCACTGTTGTAAGCCAGGGGAAGAGTGTTTTTCTTGGAAGCTGAAGCCAAATGGCTAATCAAAATTCGCTTTTAATTACATTCCGTTCAGAAAAGGCAAAAAGAGTGATATAGATATAACTAACTAGCCATGTGTCTTCTGTGGTGTGAAAACACACCTGTGCATAATTAGCTAATTCTCAGCTAAGCATTCAATTAATAAAGTAGATGCTTTACTTTGAATGCATTATAATAGTGACTATAAGTAAGTTGCAACTAGTTCAGCTCATATCAAACAGCTTTGGGAACAGTCTGCAGTGACTCCATAGGGCTCGACAAAATTTGGAGAGGAAAAAAAGGGAATCATTACTGGCAGTGGCAGCTCCCACCAAGAATTAACCCCAGAGACAGAGGTGGGTTGTACAAGACCCTGCTTTCTACCCTGAGTGAAGATGAAGGTCCAAGACGGGCAAAAGGCAGCGAGAAGATGCATCCTTATTTTCTCAGTCCACAGACCCTGGGCAGAATAGTCCTGCTGGCACAGGGAGACAAGCCGTGCCTCCCCCTGCAAGCTGCTGGATTTCCTCCTCGCCCTAGGCTGGTCTGAGGGATGGCATCAGTGCACACAAGAGGAGACAGGACACTGCTGGGAACACAACCACCCGTGCCACATTATGTCACATGCACTGCCCGGTCAGAGATAATAACTATGGCACAGTCCTGCTGTGTGTAAACTTGGTGTAACAGCAATAACATAAATATTATGCCATTAAAGAGAGTAGTAAGGATCTTTTCATTCAATCCTCGCTCTCCGACTAAGGCATTTGCTGCTGAACAGTGAAAAGCCTCATTCCACTTAGGACCTCACCTCACACTGTGCAGTCAGGACGGCTATGGCTTTATGGCACACTGCTCTGCTACTCTGCACTGAATCCTCATGTGGACATTTTTTGTTCGAGGTAGGAAAGTAAAGAGACTTTGATATTTATAATGTAAATTCCAGAGCTTGCAGTTATACACTATGGTGAGCCGCTAACTCCATCCTTCCTCTGGTTTCTATCAAGTCCTTTCTCTATTATGTGTCTCCCAGTATTGTATTGCATTTTCCTTTCTTCCATATAGCTTTATAACAGAACATCTCATTTTTTCTTACATTTAGGGCAATGAGCCTTTGATTAAAATCCTTTCTGAAAACGCATCTTGAAAGAATTTTGAAGGATAAACAAGTATGCAGCAATTGAACAGCGAACTCACTTCCAGTATTCAAACATGGAACTGCAAGCAGCTGGCAGACTTCAGTTTTAGGAAAGATGAAAAACTTTCACTTTGGTGAGATCTTGCTAACTCTGCATTGGAAGGAAATACCCATTGTTATTCACAGTTCTTATTTCTGTGAAATTTATCTTAGTTTCTTACAATGTATCATTTTGATCAAATAAAAAGTTGGCAGCACATAAGAATTCACCAAGATGAAAAGGCTTTTTTGAACAAATAGAGAATGAAAGATGTTCTATGATTTTTTGAACATTTTTTTTTCTCTCTACTGAATAATACTATGATTTTTTAATCAGTTTTGCACAGCTGAAATCCACTTTGGAGTTACAAAGAATGCATTTTTATGGCTTGATTAAACTGAACGTACTGAGTAGGTTGTCCATTGTGCTTAAATTTGCCGTGCCATGAAAATAAATAGGTTTGTAGTAACAACAGACTATATGTTATGTGCCACAAATATTGTCATAATAATATTGTTGCATATTAGTAAAGTGAGATACACATAAAATACAATCTTACAGAAACTAAAGACTAATGTATTTGGGATCTTATTATAATCTTTCTCTAACAAATGTATTTAAAACTTGATAGTGACCAAATAACAGGCAGTGAGGTCAATGTTACATCACTTCAGACAAGCAGTCGAATAGATATTTATATGATCCCATTTTATGTCATAAATATGGATGTGAAGGGAGAGAGGTTGGATCTTTTTTCCACTTAAAGTAAATCTAGATCAATTGCACTTGAAATCCTTGGGCTTGGCTTCTTTCCTCATTAGTGCTGGCAAAGCTGGTATTATTAAAATCCCTCCACTCTCCCCATTACACAGCCTATTTTCAAAACTCATATTGTTTCTAGATTATTAAAAAAAAATCCATAAACATATTCTATAGAAGTGTCAATTTCAATAATTTTTACTTTATTTAAAAATAATTATTGAAATAAAAAGTATAAACAGTCCCTGCAAATAGATACTAAAGAAAATAACTGACAATCTTGATTCTAGCTGTGATAACATACTTAACACAAAATAAGACCATTGTAGCTAGAGCAGACTGGATTTATCGATGCAACAATATAATAGAAACAAAGCAGTTTTCAAAAAATTGGCCTGTGACAAGTATTTCCATTTTCTCTTTGATATAGCACAGCAAACCTGTCTTGTTCAGACAATCTAACACCAGTCGACAGCATCCATGGAGCTGGTTACACCTGTTCTCCCACTACCCATATTCTTTCACCGAATTAGTGCTCTCATGATACAATGCAAGTCCTTGAATTTTACAAGACAGCAGAGAGATCAAACGACTGTAGCACAATTGTAGTTAGTCTTAAGCTAAACCAAGGTAAAGATTCCTGGTTTCTGTTAAGCTAGGGACAAAGCCTGATTTCCTTCTCACACTGAGATGCTATTGTAATCATAAATTCATGAAGTCATTAAGCTAAGGCATAAAAAGAGATTTATAACTAAGAATTTGTGTAGTTCGCACTGAAGAACTTACATTTGTTGGGGTTTGGAGAGGAGAGGAAGCAATTAGCCAATATTTAACTGCTCTTCTTGTACTATTTGGGCTTTCAGTTGTAACTGGAGACTGCAGTGTCTTCTACACTTTCTGGTCTAGCACAGAATAACCTCATTGACAAGTGACCTCACTGGAATACTCTCTTCTAACAGAAAGGGCATCATAATATAGGGCTTAAAAGAAATCAGAACTGACAACAGAATGTGCCTTATTAATCTTTTTTTTGGCTTTCCCCACTATTTTTCATGGCTCATAACGGTAAGAACCTCTTACCTCAGCAACCATTTATCAGAATGAAAGGGAATATGCCAAGATACGCTTTAAAGCTTGTCAGTAATGCTTTTAATTAGCTATAGCAATGAGGTTCTTCTTTACTAGTTTCTGAGACACTTTCCATTTCCAATATGCCACTTTAAAATCAGTCTAGTGATGCTCTATTTTGCACAGAATTTCAGAGCTTGAAAGAAAAGTATCAATTCTACTGCATAAGAATTGAGAACCACATAATACAGTAATTTAAAAGAACGTAGCCCTTATGCAGTTTCTACTCAGTAAGTATCTTGTTTCAGGTGTCCTTTATTCATACTTCAAATTTTATAGGCTTCATTTAGTAATGTGAAAGTTCTGATGAGATTCAGCAAAGGAAATGGGAAGGTGGCAGGCTATAAAGCATTTTAGCTTTAGCTGCTGGTAGACAGTGAAACATTACCGAGTGATCAGGTTTATATAACAGATATATTCTAACATTTTATGGCATTCACATTATTATGGCATCAAGATTAGATGGGGAAATGGATTCTGTACTCGTTGCTGGGCATATCAACAAACAATGGAAATGCCAAAATGACAAATGCCCACCAATTCATTTTACACACTTTAATTTGCAGAAAACTGCAGAAGGCCACAGAGGAAAGTTCTGCAGGATTAGGCTAAGGAAGGTTGAATAGGATGATTCAAACCATTCTAAATGTTTAGCAACTTGAATATTCTCTGATTATTTTTAATGACATTCCAGGGCTTCTACCTTGAAAAGATAGGAAGCTTATTTAGCTGGGAGAAATCATTTGTGCATGACTTTGTCTCCCTTTTATGTACAAAAACTTTCAGCTGAATGGGTTAATGCTAAATGTTATTCTATTTAAAATAATAATACATTAAAAAACAAGAGCAGGGTGAGCTCTCACCTAACAAGGCCAAAAGACAAGGGGCAGCGCAGGCTTGCTTACTGAGGCCAAAGAGGAGCCAGAGTTTCCCTCTGTTTTGATTTGCAAAAGCAGATTTATTTTTCTTGCATCTTTAGTTTGAAATACAAAAGTCAATTGCATTAACGGCAAAATTCCAAAAGACTTCATCAAGGCCAGTTTTAACTTCTGTGTGCTTTTGATTTTAACATGTACTTACAAGCACAAGTGATGCTTCCAGCTCAAGTCCTGTCTCATTAAAGACTAAAGTTGTATTTACTGAACTTCCTCACTAAGTTTACAAATGTGACATTCTAGCTCTTTGTAGGCATTCTAGCATTTTTCAGAGTCATTTAATTATTAAGGGTTTACAACAAAATGTGGTAAACATTTGTGATAGAACAAATAAGCATTTGTGACAAGCAAATTGTGCTGAGCAATTTACTGTGGAAAAAAAAAAACATTACTGTTCTCTTGAAGAGGAAAACATGTAAGATGTTACTGGCGTAATTCTTATACAAACATACATTCCTTCACATGAGTACTCTCACAGAAATGAATATGATTGCTTATGTGGGTAGATGCCCACCATTTTGAGTTTGGATGGCAAAACCAAGGTCCAAATAAGGAATACAAACCATAATCAAATACAATAGGGGTGATTGAAAGTTATTCTTTATTTTGAACTTCTTGGAGAAAGACCAGGCTGCAATTAGATTTTCTGAACTTAATTTCCTCAGTGATTTCAACAACTGCAGTACAAAAAGCGAATACAGGTTCCACAATAAAATTTTATTTGGTCTTATTTGTTTAATAATATCCAAACTGTGTTTAAAATTCGAACTGTCCAAATTCTCTAGAGCAAGAACTACAACAGCTTCAGCTAGCTGAAAATTCAGTCTGCAATACTTTTTTTCATCCTAAGCAAATTTAAAGTCCAAAATGCAAAATTTTTTTTAAAAGGCGTGTTTATGTCATTTTATGTTTCTGTATAAAAAGACATGTGCTTTATTTCTTATTTTTTAATATCTTGTGAAACAGTGCTATATTATATGCCAGGTAATGACAATAAGCAATGATTTATGAGGATACACACAGAGTTTTTTGCATGCTTACATGGCTTTTGTACTTGTATTTTTGTCCTTCTTAACCATGATTTCAGTTCACAGTGGTACTCTTGGCTTGTAATTTTTGTGGTTTTGTAAACCTTGATGTATAGGAGGGCATAATATATCAAGGAAGTTTATCTTGTTTCGGCTCTAATCCTTCATAGAGCTGTCTATTATTATTAAGCCTTACTCATTTGTGCACAAAAAAATCATGTATGAGCAATTTTCTTTTTCCTTTTTCTCTGTTAGTTAAACTATGTTATTATAAAAATCTGTAAGGACACTATTTCCTTTCTGAATTTTAATTAAAGGCAAGATCTGTATTATTAATACGTATACTTTGGAAAAAGGCATTGCAATCTGTAAAGCCATGCGTATCAGTTGGGATTTTAAGTGAAATCACTCCAACGTGGAAGTTTAGGTTGGAATTTAACCTGATGGGTGTAAAAACTTTGTGCTGTTTTCCAGCATGGCAGCAATTTCCCTTCCCTTTTTACTGTGCAGTGGCAGGGATTGCCACATCCCTGATGTCACGTCGGATGGAGAGAAGAGGCAATGTTCAGCACTGGGAGGGCACCGCTGTGCCAGCTACTGAGGCCCCACCACAACCTCTGCAGTGCCCGCAGGTCATGGATGGAAATGCTGTCAACCCTGCGGCACTACACTAAAATTTGAAGTGATTACTGCCAGTGATGTGCTGCCACTGGTAAAAGCCAGCCACCGTGCTGTTCCTATTGACAAGATTAATTAGACAACTAAATTACTACTTTTATCTTAGCAGTACAATCAAGAACTGGAAGAGTGCAAGGAAGGCACAAATGGAAGAAAAGCTGTAGAGAGAAACCAGCCCACCTCATTTTAGGATACGTTGTGCAACCTGTGTTCCTTCAGCACTATTATTCTGTGTTTAAATCTTTTCAGGTCTTTACATGCACATGTTGTCATGGGTAGATGGAGGATGATAAACCTGATAACCATTTATTGAATTGCCTTTTTGCATGTGAAATGTAGTCTTAAAAACAACAAAAACCCCCCCACGAAATCCTCCACCTTCTTACTCTGCAGCATATTAATTATTGGATCAGCTCTCACTACTAATTAAGTTAAATTCAACTGCGAAATAACTCCCAAAGAGCCAATTTATCTAAGGTAATATGAGCACATATTCATTTCTCCTTATACATCACCAGCTGTTATTAATTAAACCGTAGTGACTTCAGACTACAAGTTTGAAATAATTGCCACTATGGAAACACTTCTACACTGTACTTAACAGTGAGTTTGGTTGTTACTTTACTGATATTGATAGGAACTTGAATATAGGTAGACACCACTCTAGCTACTTAATTTTAGAGTTTGTGAGATATTCGAGGAATGTGTGGAATTTTCAAATTCGTTTATTGAATGTAAAAAGCTTTGTCATAAATATACATTAAGAGCAGAACTGAGTTTGATGGATTATTCTCTAAAGAAAATGTCTCCTCTTTGAAGGTGTAATATCCCTTTTCAAGTTCAGAGGAGATCGCAGCAGCAGCAAGTGATTTTCCCCTGTGCAGCAGCTCCTCTCAGCTGGCTGCTTTACTAAGGTAAGGGTTGAAGTGATGCTCGCAATCTGCTTCCTCGCTACCCACCTTCCACCTGCAGCTATGAAGCATCTGTGTGCTGATGCTTTGACAGCCGGTAATTCTCTGCTGTGCAAAAAACTGCCAGTATGAATGGGTATTAGGATGAAAAGGTGTACTTTGAGGTCCCTTAAGCTTCTGTACAAATATATTGCATTTAATTAGTCATGGCAGCAGAAGGTTGAAAGAGATCTTCATTGCAGATAATGAACAATACTCTTGCATGTGAAAATTTCGCAAGCAGAGGGAGACAAAATTGTCCTCTGGATGCGTTTCTTAGTCCACTGGTAAAACTGAACTAGTCCCTCCTTAAATCAATTATGCTTTCTCAAGTTTCAGTCACCATAGTACAAGAAAATATTAAGTGCTGAAATATTTATTAGTCCCATGTTTCAGTGGAAGTGTGAGTAAAATCTGTATATTTCCAGAAACTAAAATTATTGCATTTTTTATACACTTTCAATATGTTGCATCCTCCAAAGCTAGTTAGTATAGGTGTTGATCTATTACTTGAGATATGAAGTTTTGGCTTCCTTCGTTGCAAATGCCATTTGTAAGAAACAAAAGATTGTAGAAAATGAACAATGTTCCATAACATTCATCTCACTTCATGTATATCATAACACGTTTACTATCTTTTTGCCAAAGACCCATCAAAAACATAGAAGAGGAACTCTAGCATCTCTACAAATAACCTTTTTTTTTTTCATTCTTATTATGTTCATGAAAAAAGTATAAGTGATATGATGAATATTCTTAAGGTGATCTATAAGCACAAGTTTTTTCACAAACAACTTCTGGAAGGTTATTTCATTTTATTTTTTCCATTACTGTTATTCAACTGTAAGACTATAACCATGATTAGAAATTCACTTCGTTGTATAGGGGATGATGGGAAACAAATGCTGTACCCTTTAGTGAGTCATCTACTGAATTCACAGCTCACCTGCTGATCTTAATTTATGTGATAATTTACAAAACAAAACACTTCATGTCTTTCTTTCATCTATATACTGCATTTCACTTATTTTCATGAAAACATATACTATGTTTTCTTGGATTGGGTACTTTTGTTTGCGAGCAGTTTCTAACCTCCCATCTAAATGTAAATTTCTTATGCAAACAGATTATTAATAGGGAAGTGAAACAAAATCCTTAAGCCTTTTCCAAGTAATACAAATGAATATGTTTATGATAAGCTGTTATTTTTTAAAAGTAAAAACAATACTATTAATTAAGGTCTACATTTCAAATGTAATAATAAATTCAGTTTCCTAGAAGACGCAAATCAATTCCAGTTAAACAAAATGAATCGCCATCATCAAGCTATGTTAATTACAGCATTGAAAGTCTTAAGCAAATAGCTTAGAATCTAAACACATGAAAGAGAAATGAAGACAGAAAAACATTATATCTATATAGACAAGGCCTATAAGTTAGTCAAGTCTACAGTTCATATATATGTCAAGCAGACTCACCAAGAACAGCTCCTATTCCTCGAATATTTTTGTTTTAATCTTGCAACTCATATAGCCACTTTATGTAGCTTTAATTTGGCACCCTGAAGTTGCCCAAATACATACACAATCTTATTTGTAGAAAATACTAACACAACCTAACATTCATTAGCTACTGAGAAACTACATTGAGTTAAATGGTCTATCCAGCTTTATGTGGTGATTCTGGGAACAATTTTCACCATTAGTTTACAAACTGACAAAAGCAACCTCTTTTATGTAAATTTGAGGATCCCGCTGAGGTTCCTGACAACTGATAAAATGAAATGGAGAGAAAACAACTAGTGCAAATAAAAAGCAATTTGCATGAATTCTGGTCAAATGGTAAGAAGCTAATGGACATGGCATTTACTTATAAGGAACTTGCCTTGTAAACTGTAGATTTCTCCAACGCTGTTCTGCCGGGTGATATGATGCCAATATGCACTACGAGGAAGTGAGATCGACTTGGATAATGTCATTGGTTCAGACAGACTGGTCTGGAGCTAAAAAACAAAGCAAACATAAATGGAAGATCACACATAGCCGTATTTGATAGATAGTCTTAAAACTGTAAATTGAACCAATGTTGTTACAAAGACACTATATCCTGAATTATCACATGTATCACATCAACGCAGGTTAATGTCAGGACATAGGAATGTGTCTCTATTTATTTACAGCTATTCTCGTTGCTGCTACAATTGTGTTATTTTCTTCTTCATGATAACGATGGATTAGCATATGCTTGAAATCTTAAACCCCTCTTCAATCACATTTCTTTTTGGTCATTTAACCTGCATATTGGGTTGAATACCCAGAAAGATGCCAAGAGAGAATCTGAGACGACCAGTAGAGAATTAGCAATGAAGAGTCATTAATCCCCCTAATACTCCATTCAAGTAGAGGCATCTCATAATCAGTACCAGGCTACAGACTCGAGTGCAAATTTTCCCAGTCAGCGGACTTCACGCAACCAAAAATGTGAATTGCGTGGTAAGTGTCCATGTGTACAAGAACTATGGCACAGATACCTGACAGAAGGAATGTAAACTTTATTAAAGATAGCCCAGTTTCGGGTGCACTATAGATGTGAAAGACAAGACTAGGTTACAGAAAAAAAATGATGGAGGATTGTGCATCCTGACAACCTCTTTAGATCCACCTGTATCACTTCTGCTTTCTATGACTAGAAGAAAAGAGAATGTATCTGCAAACTTTTTGTATCTTTGGCTTTACAGAATATAAAATGTGATCAGTAATTTGTGGGATCTAACAAATGAGGATTATGCTGTGGGGCGTGTAATGTCTTCAGCGAAGGGGTCAACACTGAAGGATCAATTATGTCTGAAGATTTAGAGTGCAAAACCTCTTAATTTCGGGAGTAGTACTAGGATGATGAGGGTGGGACTCTGAAAGAGTGTGCCGAGAAACCCACATTTTCAGAGAGTCCAGCTACAGAGCAGAAGGTATTCAAGGTCTGAATAATTTACTGCGGGCTAATGATTAAATCCTAGGGATTCCTCATTCAGAATCATAATGACAAATTTAAAAAGCCATTTTTATCTGTACAAACTCTGTAATAAAAAGAAAAAAAGCACTCTTTCAGAGACAATATACACATTTTCTAATCTAAACAACCTACAATTATTTCATTTTTGAGTATTAACACATACTGATGTGTGGCAGATATTTTACTTCAGATCAGTCTATTGTAGCTACTTCCATTGTTGTTTTCTTGAGAATAGTCATCAAAATTGCTCCCTGCCTACAGCTAATGTCTTTTCTGCTCATTTATAGCCAAATATTATATTTCATTTGTCAGCGGTGCAGGTCATCACTGGAAGCTATTCCATATGAATTAAAGAGCTCGCAGAAACATTTCCTCCATTAAAAAAAGTTCAAAATACTTATCACAGGAATTCTATTTTTAGGAAGACTTGATAATTTAAAGTTTATTGACACAGAACATTTCCTTTACTGTGGAGATCAGGGCAATAACAAATCTTCTAAGCTATTTTACCATGTTACTATAGCAAGGGTAACATTGTGGAGTAAGAAAAATAAATAAAATCATGTAACTTCAATACACACATGATTTATTTATAATTTTTTCACACTAAAGTTAAATTATAGTCTTGAGGCAATAGGCAAAACTTTTTATTAGTATGCATTCTGAAAAAAATAATTCCAGTAAAGGGAAACACTTTGACTGTGGTTCATTATCTCAAAGCTAAATCCATAGACTGAAATGAAATGGTTAAAGTTATATAATTATTCCTGATCTGAGGTGATTAGTTCCTGCCTAAACTGATCAACACTGGTGCAGAACAACCTCATATGCACATATTAAAGCTTTGAAAGAATAAAAGATAATCTATTCTCATTATAAATGAAGAATTGCTCTAGTGCAGAAGATTGCATTGTAGGCATTCACAATACTTCGTTTCCTCAGATGCTCTGATTAAAGAACAACTTCTGATATTACCTTTTGGGCAAGAAGTATCACCATATGCTAACTGCAAGAAGATCAGATGAACTACGTTTCTTTGGGGACTTCATCGAGAGAAAATGCAATTTGTTTTATTAAAATATCATTCTCTTGAAAAAAATATTCAAAATACGTTGTCAATTTTGTTTTTAATTTGAGACTATAAAACGTAAAGAGAAACATACGGATTTGAAGACCTTGTCACCTTGTATGTCATATAAAGGATGATAATTCAATAGCACATTAATTTGTCCATGAAGTTATTTTTACTGACTATTAGATCACTATTAGCTACAATATGGCTTTTTATCTTTTTTTCTCTATAAAAAACACATTATTGGTCAAATGTAATTGACAATGACAGGATGCCTACTCCAACAAACTGCTGTTTGTAAAAATATTTCTGTGTTCAAAGAAAATTGCATTATCTACTGACAGAAACCTACTTTCTCTAGAGACTAACTTATATGCTAGATTGTCGGTGTTTCAGATAAAAACTTGAAACCAAGGTGAAGAAAACAGGCATATAAACATCCATATTATCAGTTGTTCATATACTACTAAATAGCTTTTGGCTATATAAATTATTACAAGCAAAACTAGAATTTAATTTACCAAGATCTACTGTTCATAATCCCTTTTCTCCAACTGTAAATGAACTTCTGGTATTCAATGGTGTTACAAAAAGAAAAGCAAAACAAATAAACAATTTATAAATCAGGGAAGATGAACCAGAACCATTTACTTTTTAAATAATTAGTCACTCAGGTTTTAGACTTCTGGTGTTCCAAACTAGTGGAAGAGATCAATCTGGGTAAGCTCAGCCTCTTTATCCTAGATACTCTTGCCTTCATCTTTTCACTATTCCTCAAATAAAAACAACTGAGTTCTCCTCTGCCCTTTTCCGAATCAGCTAACTCAAACAGAGAACATTTGACTGTGGAAAATCAATTAAATAACCTTTTAATTTTCTTCTTTTCTCAAAACAGGTAGACCATCAGTTTCCCGCACAGATTTATTTCTGTCCCTAATTTAACATAACAATTCAAAAATATCTTTAAAAATTATTTCACTTATCTCCTTTGCCCTATTTCCCACTTACAAAGTCAAATCAACATCTCTGAGTATGGATCCCTTCTTACGTGAGAGGCACATGTTCAGCTGTTGCTTTCAACACCGGCACATTTTCCCTGGAAAAACAGGCTCAGATGCATTAGCATCAACCACATAGAAAGGGCCATAGTGGCAGAGGTAGCAGAGACACACAGAAGAAATTGATCTGGGAAGGAACTTCAGGTAATTCTACCTCTCTGCTCTGGTAAGACCCCACCTGGACTACTAGATCCAGCTCTGGAGCCCACAGCACAGGAAAGACATGGACCTGTTGGAGCAGATCCAGTGGAGGGTGACAAAAACGATCAGAGGGCTGGAACACCTCTGCTATGAAGACAGGCTTAGAGAGAGTTGGGTTTGTTCAGCCTGGAGAAGAGAAGGCCTCAGGGAGACCTTATTATGGCCTTTTAATACTCAAAGAGGGCTTATAAGAAAGATGGGGATGGACTTTTTAGCAGGCCTCATTTGCAATAGG
Source organism: Pampusana beccarii (assembly GCA_013399365.1). NCBI lineage: Eukaryota > Metazoa > Chordata > Aves > Columbiformes > Columbidae > Pampusana > Pampusana beccarii. The sequence continues at coordinate 927,130 of VWYH01004272.1, read as the reverse complement.
ACAGGGGAGAATGGTTTTAAACTAAGGGTAGATTGCAACTAGGTACAAGGAAGAAATTTTTTACTATGAGGGTGGTAAAACACTGGTACAGGTTTCCCAGAGAGGTGGTAGATGCCCCATCCCTGGAGACATTCCAGGTCAGGCTGGACAGGGCTCTGAGCAACCTGATCTAGTTGAACATGTCCCTGCTCATTGCAGGGGGCTTGGACTAGATCAACTTTAAAGGTCCCTTCCAACCCAAATCATCTTTACGATTTCACTGAGGGTTTTTTGCAGTCTTGCACCTATGAACCAACCTTAATCTTTAGTATATAAGTATAAAAATATAGAGGAAAGTAAAAGCGATATACCAAATTAAACATATATAATATATTACAGTAGCATTAAATAAAATATGTGTCTAGAATGGTTTTGCTACAAATACACCTCAAATCTGATGAGACTTTGGGAAATGAAAAACATAATTCAAACTTTTTTTTCACAACTTAAGAGGGGGGAAATGATGATGTAATTAGAACTCGGGTGAAAAGAAAAGTAGAAATGCATAGATCAAAACCATATCAACGCAAGGATTTTTTTGGTGGGAATATAAAGAAAAATCCATCAATGAAGTGTTTTTGTTGTCTGACATGAAATACCTAGTAGTTAGGTTTCATCCAGAATCTTTCTTTGATAAGACACCTTTCACATAGTGAACGTTACATTTCTCTCCTGTATCCAAATCCAAAATATCAAAAATATTAAGTCATATGAAGCCTTTTCATTGCCAGCAGCTTTACAATTCTTAAAGGACTATTCAATTAAAATAGAAATAATAAAAAAAAAACCTATTAATGTGTCACTGTAAGTAGTTCCCCATGTTTTTCATTATTGTTCTCTCATGATACAAGTTTTAAGGGCTAAATTTTCTTTTAATTCCCATAGGCCATCTCCATTGACTTAAATAGATTTGTTACTCTGATGTCAATAATGAATACAATTCAAAGAATTGAGCCTGTTAAATGTATTAGGGTTCTGAGCTTTGATCTGTTTAGCATATTATTTTGATTAGCATTTTCTTTTTGCATTAAAAAAGTCAAAACACTGAAGGTGACAGAAAACACATCTGGCTTGTGGAGAAGAACTGAATAATATATAGTTCATTCAACTTTTTAGCCAGCAATAAAGACAGTTTGCTTCTTACAGACATGCTCTGGAAACAGGTTAGTTTATTACAGATTAAAAAAACCTTATTTCACATCCTCATCAGAGTCTTTAAACAAACAGAAAGAGAACTAGGTCACAGAAGACTAATGAGAATTGTAGTCCAGAAATATTAATTAAATATCATTATTTAGGTTCTTTATAACTCTAAATAAGTTTTCTTTGCTTTTTAACTTGAAGAGGAAGTGTGGTTAAGAAACATATTTCACTTCTCAGGTGTCTATTAGCTGACTATGGAATAGTACAGACTCATTTAACTGTATCCACAGTGAAAAATCACTCGAACTGAAGAATTACACAATCTAGATGGTAGCACCAGCTGAGGTACCAGCTCAGCTATCAGCTGCATTAGAGAACAAGCAGGAGGGAAGAAGGATTTTTTAAAAAATCAGTTTTCAGTAATGACTGAGAAAAAGGGTGTCATGTTTGTCTTTTTTTGCAAAAGCATATACTGTTGTCCCATGTTCAACTTTTGTACCATGACACAGAAACCTGTTCTACAAAAAGCAGTTCCCATCCAGCACTGTGAAGCAGATTATTCCTTCTTGAGCACAGTGTTTTGCCACGTTTCTGTTGAATTTTAAACTGCTGTTCCAAACAATTCTTATTATATGTTATTATAATTAGATTGTGCCTTGATGCAGAACTTCTGTGAAGATACTTAATAAAACTGGCTGCAAGTTATATTCCAATGAAAGTCCAATGAGAATATCTACCTTTTGGTAATGTGTTATTAATAATTACTCTCTGGTTATAATTATCCATAACCCTTTGCTTACAATAACTTAGCTTGCTTAGAAAAAGGACTATGTTCGTTACTTAAAAGTGTCTACTATTAATACAAACACTTATAGGTATCACCGTACTATTTATTTGCTATACACTGTTTAATATTTAGTTTTACATTTTTATTCAGCTTGCTGTTCCTGACAGAATACACAATATTGGCAAAAACCCCACCAACATACGACCTCATAAGTCTTCTGAAAAGACTTATAGAAAAGCTAGCTGTGAAAGTAATTTCAGTGATTTCAGTCTTTATAATATATTTCTCGCATTTAGATTTTCAGCAGCTATTCTAACCTTGTTATGACCTTTCAGACAGTTTCATAATCAATTATGGAGGAAAAAATCTCAAAATAATAACACTGCTTTGCAGTGCCAAGGTGATTATTCCTTGGCGGTGGAATAACATTATGTCTGAATAATAAAGAAATGGTGAAAGAAAAACATTCTGAAAGGAGATTCAATGGTACTGATTTTTTTTAATCTCCTTGGCCATACTATAAAGAGTGAATTGGGACATTTTTCTCCTTTTCTGGCAGAAGTGTGTTGTTTTTATTTTTGTTGTTGTTGTTGTTTTTCCTTTGAAAGAAGCTCATAATAGATCACTTTGCTGTTTGGCAGAACGGATTAATGTTGGAGAAAAGTAGGTGGATTTTACAGTGATGGATTTTATTTGCATTATATTTATTGAATTTCAGTAAGGTGTGTGTCTTCACCCATACTCTGTTCACAAAATTTTTTTTTTGTTTCTTTCATGAAATAAGTTTCCAGCCTATGGAAACTATACTAATTACTGTGAGGGCGGAAGGTCAGGTTCTGACATCTTTACAAGGTTTGAGTTATTGTATTATACACAGGCAACATATGAAATACTTCATCCATTTTTCATTGCATAAAACCACTCACTAATTACGTGGGAGATGATGCTAACATGTACAGAGCTGAGACTGTTTCAAGCCTGACTAAAAGTAGGTCTCAGTGAAAACAAACACAGCTAAATGGTAGGAGTCTCTAACACATAGGAGAAATTGCTACCAGGTTGAGATAATTTCTTCAATAAATACATAAATTTATATATGTGTGACAGAGAATCCAGTATTGCATAGATATTATTTTTAGATATTGCTTGTCCTGTCTGTTATCATGAAATGGGATCTTCTATGAAAGAGAGGTGCTGGATGACATGAAGGAAAAGATTTTGCAGATAGACATTTGCTGACCTGAAAACATACAGCGTTTTGGGACAAGACTGTGTCCAACTTCAAAATAATTTCACATTTTAAAAGTAAAACTCTAGAATTCCTGAAGATGCTCAGTACTCATATACTTGTTTAAAGGTATAGATATTTCCAGATGTGAAATGGGGAGGATCAGGCCAAAAAAAACCCTAAAATCAAAAAGCAAAATCCAAATTAACACCATATCCCTACACATTTTATTCAAGGCAAAACCAGAAATGAATCACAGTCCTAGAACAGTTCATCATGTTCACTCATTAATGTTTGAAGTGAAGGCAGGTGGCACAGAATGCACTGATATAGATCAGCTTAAACTCTAGGGTGTTAGCTTTACCTTCAAAGATATGTTCTAGGGGTCATTCATCTCAAGGAGTTCATCACTAAAATGCTCATTTACAGCTTTGCCTCATTTCAAAAACAAGCAGTGAGTTATGTGCATCATTATGAGTGTTTGCTACTAGGTGGTATAAAATACAAGCCAATGATGTGCGGGTTATGAGGAGGTCACTGAATTAAGGAGTTAATAGTAGCCTGAAGAGTACAGGAGATGTTATTTGATTTGACAAAATAATATTGTGATTGGGAGAGACACCTGAGGATAGGAGGAAAGTCACTGACACTGTTATCTTTAAGAAGGGCAAGAAGGAGGACCCAGGGAACTCCAGGCTGGTCAGCTTCATCTCGGTCCCTATGAAGATAGTGGAGCAGCTAATCCTGGAAATAATTTCCACTCACATGAAGGATAAAAAGGTCATCAGGAGTAGTCAGAACGGATTCATTAATCTGACACTCTTATGATAAAACAACTGGCTTGGTAGACGAGCAGAAAGCAATGGATATTGTCAACTTCAGACTTCAGGAAGGATTTTGATACTGTTTGCTGTAGGATCCTCACGGAGAAGCTGATGATTTATGGGTTCGATGAGCAGCCCATTTCAACGAGGTGGACAGAAAATTGGCTGAATAGATCAGCTTAGAGTGTGACAATGAGTGGATTAAATCTAGCTGAAGGCAGTAACTAGCAGTGCACCCTAGGGGTCAATATTGTGTCCAGTCTTGTTCAACATCTTCATTAATGATTAGAATGATGGGGCGGAGTGCACCCTCAGGAGATATGTCACAAAATGGGAGGAGTGGCTGATAAACCAGAGGGTTGTGCTGCCACGCAGAGAGATCTCAACAGGCTGGAGAAATGAGCTGACAGGATCCTCATGCAGTTCAACAAGGGAAAGTACAAAGTCCTGCACCTGTGGAGGAACAACCCCAGGCACCAGTACGTGCTGGGGGTTGCTGGAAAGTGGCTTTTCAGAAAAGGACCTGAGGGTCTTGGTGGATGCCAAGTTGAATATGAGCCACCAAGGTGCCCTTGTGGCAAGGAAGGCCACCAGTATCCTTGGCTGCATTAGGAGTGTTGCCAGCAGGACAAGAGAGGTGGTCCTCCTTCCCCTTCGTCAGCACTGATGAGGCCACACCTAGAGTGCTGGGTCCACTTCTGGGATCCTCAGTGTAAGAGAGACACAGATATGCTGGAAAGAGTCCAGCAAAGTACCACTAAGATGACAAAGAGACTAAAGCTTTTCTCCTGAGGAGAGGCTGAGAGAGCTGGGAGTGTTTAGCCTGGAGAAGAGAATGCTCCAGGGGGATTTATCAATGTTTCTAAATACCTGTAGGGAGTGTGCAAAGAAGACAGAGCCAGGCTCTTTCCAATCGTGCCCAATGACATGACCAAAGGCAATGACTAGAAACTGAAACATGGGAGGTTTCCTCTGAACATCAGGAAATACTTTTTTACTGTGAGGGTGACCAAGCACTTTCACATGTTGCCCAGGGAGGTTGTGGAGTCTGCTTGAGCCTGAGAGGTTTGACAAGATGACTTTCAGAGGTTCCTTCCATCCTCAACTAGTCTGTGATTCTGTGATTAGCATTTCCAAAACTGTAGTGAAGGTACTGAAAAGGGAGAGTATCAGATCCATCTTCTGAACAAGTTGGGGTGGGAAAGAGCGAACTGAAAGGCATCAGTGGAAGAGGTCAAAGAAAGAGACTGTCCACTAAAGGCTAGTATGCTTCACCAGGAGTAAGTGTTTTCCGGGGAATTCGACCTGAGATTTATGGTATTCCAGAAGGTTCTCTTTGATGAGGTTTATCAAGCCAGAGTTAAAAGTAGTGAGGCTTGAAATCAGTGCAGACTTAAAAAGTCTTCTCGTCCTTCCTCTCTCTGTTTTTTACTCTCCTTGCCCTGCTGGGTATTCCTCTCTCTGACAAAGCTGCTCGTGTCAGACTTCAACCTGATACGCTTTGGAGAAGATTTCAAAGCATAAAAGTTTTTTTCAAGGTATTGCTTGCCAAAAGATATCACAGTCTTAAAGAGGTATTTAGGACACTTGAAGTCTTCAGTAGTTTAGCTAAGAATACTGGAAGGACAGCCTTTCTGACTTCATAGAAGTTGTTTTGGATAGTTTTAGAGCTGGTATGGTAAGTCATAGCACAAAAAAATGTCCCTAAGTAGAGAACAGACTTCAAAAACTCTCTCTAATATGTGGCAAGAAAGGTGAAATAAGGATGAACTCAGAATCTTCTTCTATTGTCTAGAACAGATCAGTATTTCCTAATCACACATATTAGTGGAAATCACATTTCTTTTAGCTACTTCATTTCAGTATATACAAATTACTAGTACCAATGAACTTTAATAAAAAGGCAGGAATACTTGCTGAAACAATACTCATGAATAACCTTTCATGAATATTTCTTATTAAGCTTATCAAGCTTATCAGTGCACGACTCCAGTATTCAGTAACACACAGTCTTGCTGACCTCTACTTTCTGACATTTTTAGAAGTTAGTTTTATGTCATACACTGATATTTAAATTAAAAAGAAAAAACGGAAAACCCAGAATACATAAAAATTGCTATCATTAGTAAAGCCCTCTTCAATGACTCTTCAATACCTTCCAAAAGAATATATTTCCTTCCTTTTAACAAGTTACTTTTAAACATTATGAATGCAACTTGAATCATACATCCTGGGGCTAGTTATACATGTGCAACGGTCATGAATGTACATGGATGTAAATTATTAAGGTTTAGCTTTGAAATATACTATGTTTTCGTAGGGAGTGCTAAAAAATATGTCTGTGCATATGAACACACAAATGAAAATGTAAGTTTAATTTAAATTAATTTACTCATATTTTATTTAATATTTACTTCAGTAGCTCCATTGCCTTTAGTGAACTTTTACAGACTTAAAATCAACTGATAAGCTAGTATATAAAAATAAAGGGCTATTTTTGTCGACTGTGTGTTCTCACACACAAGGGAATCATATCATGATCCTGTATATACACAGATATAGCCAAAGAATTCTTGACATTTCTCAGTTTTAAAACTTCAGTAGGCAATCATTCAAAAGCAATGGACAAACTTCTAAACAAATATACAAAATGAGAGACAAGGCTCTCAAGTCACAGTCCAAATTTCTGCATATAAAAGAAGTTTGTGAAATTTTTGCTTTTTTACTGATGCTAGTTTACTTAGGCAGCAAAAATAGATGCAAATCAGGAACCCAATTTGGAAAGGGGGAACCGAGACATGTTGGTAAATTGCTGTATCTTTCGACATACTCATATCGGCCTAATAAGTCCTAGAACTGGCAACTTTCTCTATTTAATTTCATTTTCAGACAAAAACTTAGGTGTTTGTTTTTTTTTTTTTCCACTGGCAAAAGTCACTTGGTGTAGTGGAGCTTGTAGATCTGTGACCACATGCTGTATAACTCAAGCCTTTTGAAATCCATAGTTGCCATTTAACAGACCAATCCTTTGCTTCTGTGCTGGCAAGTTCCAGCTTCATGAAACAAAGGAAACAGAATTATACCTGTTGCCATGGAAATCTGCAACTCCATCACTTTTTTTCTTCATGTAATATAAATGTATGTAAAGGTGATCACTAAACAATATGTGGGAAACATTACAGAAATGCCATAATTTTAGAAATGGTTTTACAAAATCTCTCAGGTAGTAGCAATTGCAATTTTACCACTGTGTCTCACAAGCAAATGATTAAGAATAATGAAAACACCACAAGTTCTCCCATTTTATAAAACGAAAATGTGCTGACTTGTCAATGGATTTTGAATCACAGATGCTGTAGAAATACGCATTTAACAGTCAGCCATATGAATCCTCATGAATCTTGCTTGGCAGCTACCTTTAGAGAAATGAATTCTGACAGACCGAATATGTGATGACACTTGCAGCTTTTACCCTGCGACAGTCATAAGTAACAGAGCGATGCATGCTTCAAACATAACATGGAAAATCTTCATTAAGGCCTTGCTGCTGAAAACCGCAGAACCGAATCATTTTTGAAAAAAGCCCTATTCCTTCAGTTTAGATGGGTCAGTACTCTGATACTTTTTAATATGTTCATCATCAACATGGGTGCTGGGACAGAATCCACCCATAGCCATTTGAGGATGACATCACACTATGGGGAGGAGTCAAATACTCAGAGGGGAGGGCTTCCATTCAGAGGGACCTCAGCAAAGTAGAAGAAAGGGCTGACAGGAATCTCATGCAGTTCAGCAATGACAGATGTTAACCCTGCAGCTGGGTCAGGGCAACTCAGTGGCACAAGCACAGCCTGGGGACTGACTTGCTAGGTGAAAGCTCTGCCAAAAGGACCCAGTGCCCCCGGTGTTAACATGGGTGACCAGCGTGCAGGTGCAGTGATGGATGTTAATGACATACTGGACCACATTAGTGAAAGCATGGCCAGCAGGTTGGGAGAAGTCACATTTCCCCACTATTTTGCATTTGTGAAACCACATCTGGAAGTTCAGCTGTATTCACAGAGTCTTCGCATTTGGGCCTTAGCACGAGAGAAATGTCAAGCTGAAGAGAGCCTGGCAGAGAACCTTTAAGAAGCAGAATATGATCAGTGAAGCTGGATTAAGTGTCTAATGTTTATTCGGCATGAGAAAGAAAAGGCTTAGAGAAATCTAAATCCAGCTTCTTTCTCTTCTTAAAGGTATGTTGTAGAGAAGACTGTGACCAGAGATGCACAGTGAAAGGACAACAGTCATAGGCTGTGGAAAGGGAAATTAGTGACAGACTCAAGGAAAAATTCTTCCCAGCTGGAGCAGCCAAGCACTGGAACGGGTACTCATAATCTGCACCTTTGGGGGTATTAAAAACTTGACTCAATAAGACTCCGGGTAACTTGATCTAGTTTTGATGTTATCACTCCTTTGAACAGAAGGTTAGGTGAGCTGACCACCAGTAGTCCCTTGCAATGCCTGTTTTTCTGATTCTGTAGTCAACAGGTTTGAAAATCTGAGAGCTAACGAGATGTGCTGTGCCAGTGCATTCAGCTGACATTTTGCTTACTGTAGCAGTTGCACATATTTATATAATATAGCTACTACAGTAAGTGAAATAATGTCAAATCAACAGTATAGGATCTGTACCATCTGTACTACTGTCTTACAATTTTTCTGAATCAGATTCCTGCACAGCCGATAAATAAAAACTGTTAGCACGGCTGGCATCATATGGGATATCAGTAAGGCTGAGAGAAAAAAGGAACATAACTCCTATCTGGACAGGCTTTGGTTAATACACATCAAAAGACAGGTTGTACTTAGAAAAGTGCCCATATTTCACTTATGGCATTTTTAGATACTAATTATTTGTTGTCTTCAGTAGAAACATAATCAGAGAGATTACTATAAATACTTTTCATGTTAAAAAAACTGTCATAATTATAAAATGGAATGGAAGCAGAGAAAAAAAGAAAAATTAAGACAGAGGGTAAATTTCACCTGGTTTTTATCATACCAACAGGTACCTGATGAGCCAAACCACAAAAAGCGCAGGAGGGATTTACAGAGTAACTTTAGGACTATTATGAGAATTTTTGATCCCTTCTCAGTATATGACTTATTATAATTCTCCTATTCTCCGAAAAGCACTGTGCCCCTCTGTAAATCATTGATAAAGAAGTTTCTTATTAATCAGAGGCAAAGCTTTAACTATTCCCTTGGGTCATGTAAAAAACTTCTGAACAGAGCTGCTGAAACAGAAGGCGGCCTTGCTTGACAGGAGACACAGAATGATGCCATAGTTCAAAAGATTGATGAAAATCATGTGAAAAATAACTTTTTCAGAAATTAGTTCTTCTGTGAATAAGTAATTGACTATGATACAGGATTTGTTTCCTTGTTTTGTTGCTGTGTTATTCCCACTGTACAGCTGATTATTCTATGACCTCGGGCAACTTATATGCAGCTGAATTTGGCCTTAATCTTTCCTCATTTTCCTCATTACTATAATTATTATAATAATACCTGTCTCCTGAGAGCATTGGGTGGCTTCATCGGCTATTATTTTTGCTAATAATAATAGGAGCTCTACAGGCTAGTTTACTTTATGAAAAATTGATTTCTCAAAATAGCAGATATGACATTAATAATAAATAAAGTTCATTGGATAACTGTCTTGAGAATTATTTTTCTAGTAATACTGAAGACAATATAACCTGCTTCTCTGTTAAGAGAGTTTGATGACATAAACCTACCAGCACAGTTATACAAGCAGGTTGTTTTCAATGTACACAATGCCAAAGAAAACATCCCTTCAGTATTAAATGCTTCTCAAAGTTTAGTTAAGGGGAGGTCTGGGAATAGCCAAAGAGGGTTCAGTCAGGGATGCAACAACTACTGTTTAATTACAGCAACAGTTCTTAATTTATCACTCGTATCACCCACAGCTTTTAGCAAATAAGACTGCTAATCAAGTCTTCAATTTTGTTCAGGGAAAGTTCTTTGGCTATTCACTTTCTGCATTTTCTGGAAACAATGAATTTCAACTTGACAGGGCCTCTCCAACTACTCTGTTATCACTGTAAACACACAATATTTTGCAAAGTACAAGAAAAGCAAAAAAAAAAAAAAAAAAAAAAATTACAAATGCGCTTATTTCACCAACCTTCAAAACTACTTATATTCAAAAGCAACTTTGTAAAGTCGAAATAAAAGATACCTGACTTCTAAGAAATATGTGCCTAGTTCTTTAAAAAGTTCCTATAAATATGGATGCGTGGCTCCATGGATTTTTAAAGTACCTACAAATTATCAGGAGGGTTTGCATCTCCAGATACCTTGCTATGCAAAGATTGTTGCCCTGTTGCATTTAAACAAAGTAACAAGACCCTAGCTGCTTAAATCGTAATGATCACAGTATAGCAGTTGCACACAAACATGTAAACGAGCTGACTAGAACAGGGAAAAGTGTTCACAGGATTTAAGTATGGAGTTTTAGGATGGATTAATAGGATGAAGCACGCTCCTTGCAGACAAGAAATTGTACTGTCTCAGTTACGAGACACCTCTGTAGAGCTTTTATTACAAATTTTGTTTCAGGTCCTACTTTATATTAGGAGGAAAGCAGATTTGAACCCGAGTCTTAGGTAGCACATTAGACAGAAAGCTAGAACACCGCAACACTATGAAAAATATTCCAGAAATTTTTAAGGAGGAAAGAATGAGAGTAACTTCTAGGTTAGAATGTGCATCTGTGTGGTGAAGTACTTGGGCTTTAGTCCCTAGGAGAGATTTAGATCATCTTTTTGCATTCAAGATGGCCCTGCCCAATAGCTACGGATAAGAGAGATTTCAAAACTGCATCAGGCAAGGGAAGAATTGAATTTTTCCCACCCTGCTTGGAAAGAGAGCCCTCATGACTACTACCACTTCAAAACCATTCAAAACTCCAGTGCAAGCTTTAGTTTTCAAACGGCAAAACAGCATTTAAATTACATCATCAACTACTGAAAATAACTGATACACTCTTATGCAAGCACTTGCCAGCTCTGTTTCCACACCTGCCCACGCCACTTACCTACACACTCCACAAACCTTTATGTTCTCTGCAGTGTTTCTGACACGACGAATAGCTCTGTTCCCACCCGCTCTATCACTTTGTTCGAGCAGCTGCACTAACCCTTTGTTACCACAGTAAAGACTTTCCCTATATTGTGGTTTCATTTAAACACACAGACAGCATTCAACAACTACAACCACCTGCAGCATCCTACAGAGAAGCTGGGATTTACACATTGTCTTCTCACTTCCTGCAAGGTGCTGCATAGGGGCAAAAGAGACCCCTGCAGCTGGCAGAAGAAGATGGGGTAAAAAAGGTGTTGAATCGGTAAGAAAGGAAAGGGCAGGAGACTCTAGTGGCTGTGGAAGTTTGAGCTTCATGGAGGGATGAAGTATTTTACTTTAGGAAGTGAACAGCACCTGCTACATAGCCTTTGAATGCTGATGCAGTATCTGAATGTCTATTATTGTATAGGAGTGACAGTTCTTGAAAAAATGCCAATGAAATAAAACTACATTCAAGAAAATATTTTATTTCAAATAAGATTAAAAAATAAAACAGCTCCAGTTTGAGGAATCGCTAACTGCCACTCAGTCTGAATACCCACAAATCCAATTCATTCTTTTGAAGCAGTGAATGTCAGAAATAGACTTGCGATGCAACTTTAGGATTTACTTCATTCGAGTACACACAGTTTTCTGAGCCTGAGGACTAACAAAGCGCCTGGCAAAATTATTAAAAAATTCTCACCAAAAAATCAGAGTCAGGAAAAATGTCATTATGTGCTTAATGAACCAAGAACCCTATGGGAAATTACCGATACTTATGGGAACAGGGTTTACAAACTCAAACCTAAAAGTACACAGGTTCTGGCTTGGATGTGGGGGGAAAAGTCAGCATTCTTGTTTCTGTTGTTCATCTCTGCAGTATTTACAGATGGCCATGATTTGCCAGCGGATATACAGATCCTGCAGTGGAACACTCCCAGTTTTCTGTCATTGGTTTCCAGCACAAACAAGGGTGAGATTTCCTTCTCCAGAAGTCCTCTCCTGCCAAAAGCCCTGCAAGGCTATTTTGGCTTTAACTCGTAACTTCCAAGGATCTCTAGAACCATTAATTGAAATAGACTTCACAACACCTTTGCAAATGAAGTCAACTATGTATTGCAATAAATCAGCCAGCTTTTTACAGGTTATAAAGTTTCTAAACAAATATTATACAGCAACATCATGCAGTACTTTCAGATGGGATATACAGAACAATATTGAGCTAAATATTTGCATGAAAAACCAACCTGAGGCTATATTTTAGCTTAGGTTAAGTGCATGAGCTCATGAATGATCACGTGTATTCAGCAGCTCAGTACCTGAGCTTATACATAACTCGGAAACAGAAGAAAATGTACCAAGAGACCAGTGTCTCATGACATGGGATCATTTATGGATGAACTCTGGAATTTGCTTCTCCATTTTCTCCTCTGGGTATTGATTTGAACCAAATGCACTTTGGCACAATTACAGCATAAAAGAGCTTTGTCACATTAAGTAATTGAAGTGCTAAAATGGAATCCAAAAGACAAATATTTTAACTAAATATTTCATATAATCATTGGGTTGGCAGCCTCCACTTGTCTCTCTGAACTTGCCATGCTTCTCAAGTTGAAAATAATAGTTATACCATTGCATAAAGACATAAATAACAATCATAAACCAGACAAAGCCCTGAAGATGCATTGGCAAAGGTAGGATACTTCAAACTGAAGCAACAATTTAAAAATGAAAATTTATAATGTTTCACATGTTTGTTGATGATGTTTGATCTTTTATTTTATATTTTCTCTCCTCTCCTCTCCNTTTTTTTTTTTTTCTTTTCTTGTTTTAAGACAATTTGCACTGTTATTCTTCACTCTATTTACATTCTTATTAATACCATGACTGGCAACACTGTCATTTGTATTTATCCTCAGACCAGTCCTATAAAATACTCTTACCCTCCTCATTCCGTTCCAGATAAGAAAGATTAAATGACTTGCAGGCTTATTTCTTATCCCCCTTACTCTTCAACCTCTCTTTAAGCCCACTTCCATTGCCTGATATCTGTCTTCTTTGGCACATTCATTATTTCCATCCCAATATAATTTTTAAAAAATAATATATAAACTCATTGATATTATCTCTTTTAAATGACAGAAATCTATCATGATGAGTCATTCACTTAAGTTGAATATGAGACAAGATTCGTAAATAATGAGAATGGAAGAGAAATACACAGATGCAGTGTTTCATAAAGGTGTTTATCTTCCCGTAGATTCTGAAAGGATCACAATCTAAAATTATATTATTTTTAAAGCTCTGTTGTCTAAAGCAAAACAAGTGTCATAGAATATTTCCTATGAAAATGTGATGAAACTTGTGCCATTATCATTTCTTCATTCATTTACACTTTGGTCTTACATCTTATTAACTTTAGCTGGTTAACATCAACCTTAGTGCTATCTTATTTAGAGTTATGGTTTTACACATTGTAAATTTTTATTATTTTGAGGTTATATAATAGTTTTTTACTGGAAGCTCTTGAAATAAGTGATTTATAAAGTTATAAAGCTATGTCTATTTCCTTAACATGCCTCCCTCATATGTGTGGTCATAATATGAGAAATCCACAGTTCTTAAACTCCCATTCTATATGCTTGAACAACAGTGGGTGCAGAAGTTGCATCAGAAGTGTTTGCAGTAGAGGCTGAGTGGCAGAAGATCAAAGCTAGCATTAGGGAAGAAAATCAGTTCTTAAGTCCCAATGCCATGTGACAGTAAGCACATTATCATCATGATGTGGAGGTTAGATAGACAAGTGCTGCTGAGAACAACTGTATTGACATGCTGCTCTGTGAAAATTATCTTCACTGAGGTTCTCTAAAATAAGATCACCAAAGCCAGCATCATTTACTCATTGCAAAGAGGAGGATACTCAGCATTTCTGAAGAGTGAATTATTCGTTTTCCTCCTCTCCTCAGGATGGGATAACTGGGAAGAACTGATTGTTCACTGATGCCTCTGTAAACCAATTCAGCTCAGTAACCCTGCAGAATCCTTTTCCTTTTAGATAGCGGGTTTTTTTGCCAGATTAGCAAACTGAATAATCTCCACGAGTCAGATAAGCACCTGAGATAACAGAAAGAAAGTGGAAGGACCTTGTGGTGTAGCCTGGGGACATGGGAAAGATCAAAGAGCTGGCTGTTAAGACACTCAGATGTGCATCTTCCATGCTCAACATCAGACTACAGTTAGTGGGCATACATGCTATTCTTGAGGTTATTGCTTATTTTATTTTCATAATTCCAGGACTGCCAGTCCAACCAGATCTCTAGATGTTATGTTTAAAAACAAAAGGGAAGGTGGCATGTATGTGTGTACAAGAGAAGAGATATGTAAGAATGCGGACTATTTACATGATAAAGCCAAAGTTGTTGACACTGTCACATAGATATATAACAGCACTAAATAAAAATCTTGTAAATATTGCCATTCATTGTCCATTTTAACTAATTTGGTGTGTTGATACTGTGAAACCACTAACAAAATTTGACAGAAGGACCGCTTTGTCGTGGTTGAGACGGACGAACGACATAGACCAAGTTCTTCCAGGATGAAAGTAGTAGATGCCATTTATTGCCACAAGTGCATTTTTATACAGTTTTACCAATTCATGTGTCTCTTCACTATTGGTTACAATTTGCAGCAGTAACATCTCATTGGCTAATTTTGCTATCATCAATGTTACTCTTCTACTCCCTTCTCTCTCACGGGTACACCTTAATATCTCTGGATACTCCTTTACTCCTGTCTTTCTCACGGGTAGGCCTTAATATCTTCAAGGCTAATTTCTGTTCCCATGCCCTCTGTCAGGGAATCCATGGACCCACCGTAGTTTCCCACACCACTTAGTGGATAAGGAATTGGCTGGATGGCTCACTCAAAGAGTTGTGGTCAATGGCTCAATGTCTGAGTGGAGACCAGTGACGAGCACTGTTCCTCAGGGGTTGGTATTAGGACCAGAGTTGTTTAATGTCTTTGTTGGTGACATGGACAGTGGGACTGAGTGAACACTCAGCAAGTTTGCCGGTGACACCAAGCTGTGTGGTGTGATCAACACACTAGAGGGAGTGGATGCCATCCAGAAGGACCTTGACAGGCTTGAAAGGTGGGCCTGTGTGAACATCATGAAGTTCAACAAGGCCAAATGCAATATCCTACACAAGGATCAGGGTAATCCCAAGCACAAATACAGGCTGGGCAAAGAATGGACGGATAGTAGCCCTGAGGAGAAGGACTTGGGGTTTATGAGAAGCTCAATATGACCTGGCAATGTGCACTCACAGCCCAGAAAGGCAAATGTATCCTGGGCTGCATCAAAAGAAGCATGACCAGCAGGTTGAGGGAGGTGATTCTCCCGCTCTGCTCTGCTCTCATGAGACCCCACCCGGAGTCCTATGATAAAACATGCCCAATATCGCTTCCTCCCATCAAAAAAACCCCACAAACAAAAATTATCATCTGTATTACAGTGATCCATTAAGAAGCCACAGCTGAAAAAAGTGAATATACAGATAACAATTTCACTAAGAATTTCAATTAAATTACTTGCATTGGCCCATATTTGTTATTGTCCCAAAATAAGTGAGCATAAAACACTGTCAGTTTGCCAGTTTAATGTTTCAAACTCAATCAAGAAGACCATCTAAGCTAAATTAGATCGTTGTGCACTTTGCCATACCCTTTGAATAAAATCCAGTCTGCTTTGATCAGAGTAAAACCAGTAATCAATTTGAAACCACGCCTACACCAGGAATTATTTATCTCATATTTCAAGTCCTTCTTGTAGTGTTATAATTTGAAAGGGAAATGGGTGACTGCCTGCTTAAACCAACCGGGCTTCTCCTGATAGTGATGACAGTGAGACAGACTTGGTACAATATTAGCTGCCACAGAAAGATTTGTCTTCCAGTCCATGGTCCTTCAAGGGTAATGGGAAGAATTAGTTTCCTTCTTGTATCTCTTATTAACACAGTTATCCAGCAGGTCACTCGGCTTGAGCAATAGATTTCTTAGCATAAAAATAAATGTATTGCTTAGCATTCTGAAGCAGCAGTTTTGTGTGTAGAGATGTCCATAAATGGAGTAAATGTGGCCTGTGGCTGTTTGCAATACCTTTATCTGACGTCTCTGGCAGCAGTAACCAATTTTACCTTTTTTCTTCTGCCAGAATTTGTAGTAAGGTGATGCACTTTGTGTATTCATTATGAGACCTAACTGTAATCTATATATTTCATCAAGTTGCTTTAGTAAAAAATGCACTTTGATTTCCTTTATAAACTATATTCACTTTTTGTAATATTGGATTACAACCTATTATAATCTGGAAAAAATAAATGAAACTTCAGTGTAGTAATTACTTAAAATATGTTAACATTTAGGACAGAGCACACAAATATTCAAGAGTCCTTTCTAATACATAACTCCTAACAACAGGCAGGAAGAAGTAAAGATGGAATTACTCTTACATTTTTTCCCTATTTCTAATTCGTATAATAATGGATATGCCATTAAGCTTTCTTTACTTTAAATAATTTCTTTCATTTTCACCTTTACAAAAAACCCCAAACATTCAATTCTACGATATTAAACATGAGTTGTTCATTACAGAAAGTGCCAGGAAAGAGCAAAACCACTCAGTAAAGAGCTGTAGATACAAAAGATCAAAGTCCAAGATTTGGGAAGATCTAAAAGACATTTATGACCTCTAGATCGTATTGTGTACATGCTCCTGCTTTGCCTTCTTTTACTGGAAAACTCGTTCACCTTTCTTCACAAACCACCAAAAAAAGCCACTTTTAATGGCTTCCCGTCTTTAAGCTCTTACTTAGAGACATGTAGAGTCTGAGGGGAGCATTCAGCATAAAAAATTTTCCCATGGAAATCTCACTCTTTTTCAAGGTTGTTTTTTTTTTTTTTTTAAATAGTAAACAGAAGAAGACAGACTTATCTGGGGAGTAATTAGGAGTAGGAATTGAATACTGGGGTCTCGAGTTGCCCTTTGCAACAGCCTTTCTCTCAGGAGTGAGAGCAAGATATTTTGACAGTGATGGGGTATGAGGGGAGAGGATCATGTAAATCATATTGCGTGAACATAGGCATGTACATGGTGGGCACATGAAAAAGGAAGGAGTCACTGGAAATAGTGTATTTCCTCTCTGGTGGCTACAAAGGTAGCTTCATACCAGTTGAGAGTTAGCTTTCCAGAATGATCATTTATGACCATCTCTACTTCTAAGCATACAGAGATCACTTTAAAAACTTTTGTCTTAGAAAACTCTAAACTTCCAGTAGTTTATTTGAGTGATTAAAGATAACTTGTGCATACTGGAAATTCTGAACTCACAACGAAAAAAAATCTCTTTTTGAACTCACATCATATAACTTATTACACTATAGGGAAAGTAATTTCTTTCCACGGTTAAGAAAAACAGAACGTCTGTTGTCACCTATAAATGTTTACACTGGACTGTTTTTTTCCACCCGTGAGGCCATGAGGAGCAATTAGCAGTTATTCATTGTTAGTCAGTTCACAACTGGCTTCAGCTAAAGGCTTAATCTTTGAGTAACAGGGTCACAATTTTCAAGAAGGTAACCATAGATCTAGCATTTAATGGTATCCATCATTCCAAAAAGACATCAACAACAGATCATTGCATAGCACAGGCTGAAAATCTCTGACCATGAAAATACATAAATCCAAAAGTCTGCTTTTTCTTAGCCACATAGCTAATACCATTATTATGGTTGAATCCACAGGCTGCCATTACTCCATACTTCTTTTGTTTATTACCAATTTTTATAAGTTTAAAGATTTTGGTGAAAGGACCTTACCCGTGCCTTCTGCTCCATCTCCATCATCAATCTTTCATGTTGCTCTGCTATTGCCAGTGTTGCAGAATGAACTTTCTGATAAATCATTTCTCCTTCTCGTGTCTGAAAGGTGAACAGCCCTTCTCCTGTGTCACACATCCTGCAGAGAGATGTAAAGAGAATGGAAGGCCTGTGTAATTTTTATCTAACGGTTATAAAAAGTGCACACCTTGCAGCAGAAAATGCTGACTTTTGTAGTTAAACTCTGAGATTCTGAATATCTGCAGTTATTTTTACCATCGAGGAAAGACATATTCTGAGAGATGTGCAGAACTTCATGAACATTTAAATTCAGTTTTAATCATACTCTGGATAGTGAAAAAGAAGTTTTATCAGAATAAAAACTTGAGGTAATACAGTCAGTTATTTATGGCATTGTTTCAAATGTCTGCACTGAAGTAGGAGCTAAATTTAATTCTCTTAATCAATTGATGCCAGAAGTACATAGCACATCATGAGTTTGAAAAGTCGACATTTTTAGAGAACATTGACCAATTAAAGATGCTGTTATGGTCAGTCACTACAAAGAAGCTGAGCTGTATTGAAAGACAGCATTAAAAGGGTTAAATTATAACTGTCTCTGTTAGTATATTTGTGTGAGGCAGTGTCTAAAGCTATCTTGACAATTACAAAAGCCATTCGGTCTATTTGACAATAGGAACAAGATTTCTATAGTATAAGATTATCGAAAGAAAAACCCAGAATGAAATTTGCTTTCTTCTTTTGAAAGCGCAACTGCTATTATCTTGTCACAGCACTATTCTGAGGAAGAAGAGTGGTATATGGTAAATGCAATGGCATAAAGGGCTAGGAAATACAGAAAATGTGAACGGACAACAATATTAGATTATCGAGTAACTGTTGCTTCGAGGAGATATACTGTGTTAAACAGTGATGCAATTCAACATATTTATATTAGTAGTTTCATCACATTATCAGTGTCTGATTTCTGTGTATTTATAGAATTCTTGCAATTTTAGAAATGGAATTTAAAAATTCTTTTTATTTGATCTGGTACTTCCTGTAGTGAATTTCAGTTTTCTGTGATAGAAAACTGTTGACTTGAGTCACTCATGCACAACATCCTTCAACAGCAGTAAGATTCTGATTTGCCTTAAAATACCAGATTGCTTTAATGTTTTGGTTCTTTGCATTATTTTTAAGGGTATTTTGCAATATCCCAGCATCTCCAGCATGGTCTCAGAAAGTCCAAGGCATACAGAATTACAAAGCATTGTAGAAAAATGTGTCCCAAATAGTCTAACAGTCCAACAGGTTTTTAAAGATCAATATCTTTAGAATTTGCATCTCAGATGCTTTATGATTATTCATACACTAAATTTTATAAAATATTTTCCCATCAAATTAACATATAGATACATAATGTATTAGTTAAATAATCATTTAAATATGTCTCTTGCTATATTACATGCATGCACACACACACATACTATTATATTACAGCTTTTTGAAAATGGAATAATGTATTTCAAAAGACATCTTTTTTGTCAAATTAGAATACAGCTTCCTACACAATTTTATTTCAAAACTTATTTGAGCAGGACTATTTCACTATATAAGAGACTACTGAGAATTCAGCAGTTGCTTTTGCTTGCAAGGATGACCAGTGAAATAAAATCTATTAACACTTAGAAAATCTTCGCTTGTTCACTGGAGGAAACATGCTTTCTTGATCCCCCTCTAAAGATCTTATGCATGGCTGTCTTTGGGAAGAACAGAAAGTGTTGGAGGCAGAAACAGATAAATTAGAGGTGCTGGAAAATACCTGGTGAAAATACTTAGCAATGATCAATTGAGGTGTCGAAAAGAAAGTCATAGTCTTAAGAACAGATGATTCATGATATTATCCATATGGGTATTATTCGTAATTCTGGAACAAAAATAGTCTTCTCCATCCCAAGACTTGAAGAAGATACAATCCACTTTGTAGAGAGGTGTTATTTGATCACTATGGATGTGATGTGCCAATTAATAGATTAACAAAAAAAAAAAAGCTTTTGTATTGAATTCCAATGGAGATCAAGATCCCTGCTGTAAACATTAAAGATATTTTATATCCTTAGCGACAATCCTCCAAAGAGCTTCTGGTAGAAATAAAATGTCTCCAGAGTTTTGCGACATTATGGCAACAGCTTTTCAGATCCCTCAGGGCATCATATAGCTGGTACTCTGCTTTTGTGCAAAGAGATCTTAATAAAATTCAAGCAGCGTGAAATGGAAAGTCTGGAAAAAATGATGAGGTTTCAGAAACTGAAGCAAAATATGATCTTTTTGTTGGTTTCAGAGGATGAAAAATCCTACAGGGATAAAAACAAGGAAGCAGGCAATGGGGCGTGATTAAGATTCAATAGTTAAGCCACTTGTTTTGACGAAGAAGAATGCAACCACCAAGGCTGCTGATGGGGTCATGGTCTATATCGCCTGTGTGAGCCCAGGGGAAGGCAGCGGTGGGGGCCGCGGCACTGTCCTGGCACCTCACCTTCCGCACAGGACAGTGCTGTGGGGCCCGGCTTCCCAACCTCAATGGGTGACTGTGGCAGATGTGTCACCCCAACCTCGGAAAGCCATTGATGGCAGCTTCCCTGTGTCTGGATTGTGGGCTTTCCCATCTAACAATAGGTGATATGCACATGCACACAACCACTCAAAACTGGAGGTTTAGGAGAATTATGGGCATCCTCTTTTAAAGTGCTGAATTCCCCTAACTCGCTTTGAAGTTTAACAGGATTTATATAGGCCCTTAGAATGAAGCAATTGGTACAGGGCACAACTGAGCTCTGTAAAAGCAAAAATTGTCACAATAAAACTTACTTTCTTCCACCTAAACTTGTTCTTAATCTCTCTATCAAGGAGGTGAATCCCTTTGTCAGCTGCTCAGGACGTTATTGCTTTACTCAGATGAAAATCTGAATTTAGACATCTTCTCCTCTCCTCTCCTCTCCTCTCCTCTCCTCTCCTCTCCTCTCCTCTCCTCTCCTCTCCTCTCCTCTCCTCTCCTCTCCTCTCCTCCACCTTCAGGTTTTTGTTACTATGAATTTATTTTTAAATCAATCAAATAATTGCTGCTTGCAACTTTTCTCAAAACCTTTAAATAACTCTGTTTTCTACCTTTTCCAAAGCATATATCAAAACTTGTTATAATGACTACTTTTTGCATTTCTGCAAAAAAAGTTTCCTGCATTGTTGATGCTTAATAAAAAAACACTTGATTAGAATTATACGCCAATTTAATAACACCTTCATAACTTTTACATTTTCTAGAATCACTTTAAAGACAGAAGAAAGGTGTGGGCCTCTTCTTTTCCTAATACTCTCACAGTTATGCACTGCAGTGCAGTCAACTGAGTATGACCTTCACTGTCAAAATTTTCACTGATATTGTATACTTTAATTTTTTGATGAGAGACTTAACAGTTTGCAGATGCTTGAAAAATGCTGATGTTAGCTTCGCTATTTCTGTGTTTTCCAGCTTTAAAAGAGGACTGTCATTAACCTGTGCTTTAGGATATTTAAGGATTCTATGAATTAAAATGTATGAAGTGCTTTGACTGAAATAGGAAAATGTTTTTTTTCCCCTGTATTATTACAGAATGGTATAACAGGGCAGACAATGAAACCAGTACATAAATGGTATTGAAAATCATTGTCAATTTTTTACTTCTTAGAATACTGCCACAACTTTTCACAACCATCATTGTTAGTAAACCTGGCTCAAGAGCCAGGGGAAGGAATAAGAAGGTGAAAGCGAAGCTTGTGGCCCAGGACAAACTGCATTCAGAGATCAGCAGTGAAAGTTCTTGCTTTTACTCAAAGGTAAGTCTTTTTTCAAAAAGGCATCTGCTCAAGTCAGAGATTTTATGACCAGTATTTTCAGATTTTATTCAACATTTCTCAAATTCACACAATGGTTTCCAATTGCCTCTGCTCACTAAAGTAACTTCAGTCTTTTACAGCAGGATCAGTACTATATTTTAACCTTGTAGAATTCCCTTTAAAAAGGAAATTGACCACTTTATTGACCTGACCGCTATTTACAAATGGCATCTTGTCCCAAATAGAGGTTCATGCTCTCATGTCATGGTTGAAATATCTAAATAGTTGAACAGCGCAGTACTCAGCAACTGTATTACAGGACAAGAATTTGATATCTCAGCTTCATTTTACTACTTTGGTTAAGGGTAAAATGCATGTTCACAATTACGAGGGTTGTCCGAAAACTGAGATGCTCAGAAATATTTTTTGCTATAAGTCCTTGTTTTGAAATAAAGGATAAATAACAACTGTACCTAGAAGAATTTTAGTTCTTCATATATACATATATATAAAAAATATATATATTATTTCATATTTTTAAAAAGTATTTCTTTTTACCCACAGATAATTCAGCTTTAAATAAATAATGGCTGATGTGTAAATTCATTACACAAGTATGTGAACTACATAAGTACATACATACACAAGTATATGAACTACATAAAATTAACTAAACTTAAGTATTCTCAAATAGCCACTGAAAAAATATCATAAAGCCCTTTTACAATTAATAACTGATTACTATTAATAATTGTAGCTATTAATAACTGATACATCATAGATAACTTCTACCATAGTTTAGCATTTCTAGTTCTTTAAATAAAAATAGATTTTAAGTTTTTAAATGAGAACACATCATTAATATGTATTGTCCAGTGCTTAAAGTTATCAGTACCAAACCGGATGTAATTGCTGTTGCATATTCTACACTTAGTGTGAACAAGCGTTTTACTCAGACACTACAGGGCCCGGAGATGAAGTTAGCTAGTCTTATTTCCTGTATGCTGAAGAAGGTGCCACATATGGGACCAGACCTGTAACTCTCACAAGATGAATAGTAAATAAAATATGGCCTTTCTTTCAAGCCTTGAAGTTATGCTGTCACTCAGGAAATAACTAATTGGTATGCAATATTTAACTCTGAACTGAGACACTTATTTCTTGTCTTGCTACAGCTTTGATTTTCTAAAAAGTGGTGGAAACTAGCAATTTTGCCTCCAATTTAATTAGGTTATCAGAGAAGACAACAAACACTATCTCTCTTGCAGTTATCTAACTTTTGTTCTTCCCTTGCTTGTTGTTGTCTCTACTTGAGCTAAGCCATTTTGACAGAAATCCTGTGTGTTCTTTGTGTGCAAGGATGTTAACACACAGCATACACTAAAAACAGGCTAGCTAACCAGTAGACCTCACTATGAAATGAATGTAAAGCTCCCCTGACGGTTCAAATTCTTTGCTCATTCCAGCCTTCAACACATGCTAGCTTACTTCCTCCCACAGTTGTTCTTTTTCGAGAAAATGAAAAAAAAAAAACAAGGAAAGCAAATAAACTTTTTGTGGCAGGGGCATACTTCAGTAAAAAGTTCCCTCTATACCTTATCAGAACAACTGTAAAATAAACTATGTAACTTTTTTATAAAATTGTAAGTTAAGTTGTATGTTGAAAGGACAGAGAAACAGAGGAAAAAAATACGAAAATGTTGATAAGAATCCTAAGTTACAATAAAGCAGGGCAAAAAAGAGGATACATTTGGTGGAGGAATCAATAAGAAAAAAGACAACTACATAAATACGATACATATGGGACCTAGGAAAGGTCTATGGGTGAAGCAGAGAGAAGACAATTAATGGCAAATGTGCACAAAGTGTAATTAATTCAGGTGAAGACCTTTGGCAGCAGATGTGGCTAGAAAGACCTAGAACTGGGACAGGGCTGGTAAAAGAGGGTAAAACGTCCTGTGAAAAATCTGTGAAAGAGAAACCAAGATTACCAACACGAAGCAAAGTGATGATATAAGGGGCAATGACCAGAACAAGTAGACACAGACTCGAGCGCGGCCTGTTACTCATTCCTTACATGAATAATGAGTTAGATTGGCATGCTTTGCTGTCAGCATTTCTGAATTTTATCTGGAGTGGCAAACAGGTATCTTGGCAACTTTATGATCTGAGAAGCAAAAAATTACATAATATATGAGGCATCTGCCTGCCCTCCTTAATGGTGGTTACTTACTGGCAAGAATATACAACACAAAAAAAGTAGTTATGCATGATATTTGCTAGTTGCTGGCTATAGACATTCCTCCATAATGTTTATTGTCATGTTGTTCCACTTCAGTTGACGTGGTTAAATTTCCACTGTTCTTGCACATGCTCATGTGATATAGATAACAGTGTTTAATCTTAAATTAGCTTTCTTTCATGTGGAATCTCCTTGAATTTGGCCTGAGTTAATCCAGGGAACATGGAGTATTACCACACCACTGATATGGCTCAGTAACTTAAACATGGAGCTTAGCCCT
This sequence comes from Pampusana beccarii, assembly GCA_013399365.1. Classification (NCBI taxonomy): domain Eukaryota; kingdom Metazoa; phylum Chordata; class Aves; order Columbiformes; family Columbidae; genus Pampusana; species Pampusana beccarii. The sequence continues at coordinate 902,698 of VWYH01004272.1, read as the reverse complement.
GAAGATTTGTTCAAGGTCAGTTCTTGTGTTTCTTAAGTCATCCTCAGTGTTTTCAATTAAAAGAACTAAAGGATCCTTCATGCCATCAAAGCAGTTTTCCTACTAAGACCACCTACAGTAGCATTTTACAATTCTGATATGGAAACGAGTGATGATGATTTGTTCGCAGGTAGCTGGGATGCCAACAATCAAAGGAATCCAGCAGTTCTTCTCCATTATTTCCTAGAGGACCTTAGTACTTTGCAAGTGATGCGTGCACACCTTTTTAAGATATTATATGCCGTCATGGTAACAAAATCTTATGTGCTAGTCTGATGGATATACTGCTAGTCTTTGTGAACAGAGCTGCAGTACCCTACAAATTTTGCCTCTAAAAGGGAGCCTTTTTTGTGCAAATAGTGTTTTTTTCATGACAGTGTTTTTTCTGTCTAAACCAAATGGCCATTTAAGTGTTATAATATAATATAAACAAAAATTTTCTCATGAAAACATGGTTCTATTTGTTTTGTCAGATGGGAGGGATTTCTGTACAGTTCTAGTGGTACTTAAGCCTCTTAGGATTTTTTTTCCTTCTCATTACCGGTGCTGCCTCTACAATCACTGTCCCTGCGCTGCCCTCTGTGATAGCACGTTTAGACTAGTAGGGCATATATATCACACTGTTAAAGCTACAGGGACACTAACCCACCCCTGCGTGTCAGATGCTTTCCACTTTTTGCTTAATAGAAGTGCAGAAACAGGCCGTATCTTTCTTTGGACTATATCAATGATTAGCCACTAGCATTGTAGTTCTCTAATTTATTTCCACTGGGTTTATTCCTGTCCGTAATTAGGCAAGGCTGAAAAAATTGTCTTTTAGGTTTTTTTCCCCAGGTTTTTATGTTGATAAGGAGGAGGATTCTGTCTTGGACTTGTTTTACATTGCTTTTCTTTGATTGCTACCAAGCTTTCCCATCTATTCTCATTAAAATGCTGTAATTTTTATTAATTACTTTGATAGAATAAATATAACTAGTGCTGAAGAGTTAAAGATAGTAACTCATTCTTGATGCTAGTTACAGTAGAAAAAGCAGAAAAGCTGACTTTATTAAAGTCATGCATAAAAGGTAGAACATGGAGATTGACATGTAACTATAAAATATATCTCTATGTAATGGTCAACAAGCTGTGCAGAGGCTCTGTTTTCTAATTCCTAGACTCTAGAAACTAAGCTACAATCAGTAAGAGAAGTGATACTTTAGAGTTAAAGGACTTGAATCCCAAATACTTTACTATGCCTATAGCTGCATTTTTTGTCTTCCTGCTTGTAGACTAGTTTCATAAAACATGACCTAGACATTTTAATGCGGAAGACTGAACTGTGCTGTCAGTACTTTATCTCCTCTAAGTAGAAGGATTCTCCACTGCAAATGCAAATTACCCTCTCGTGTCAGTATTCACTTAATATTATTTAAGAAAACTGTGTTGGTAATTATTGCATATGTATATGCAAAACAACCTACTTTATGGGACTTTTGAACTCTAAACATTTTCTGTAAAGAAAAGAATATATTACACAAAAAGGGAATTTAGGAAAAATAAAGACAGGATAATGAAACCCATCGTTGACATGTTATTAAATACACAAGACATTTTCATTTTTGACAATTTAAGTACTAGAACAAACATGAAAGTGTTGTTAGATAATTAGTTCTGTTAGTTTGTAAAGCTCAGGTCTTGTTGATAATGATGAAATACTATTTAACAATGACTTGGATAAGTAGCTATTCTTACCACCTCTGTGAAAGATAAACCAATAATTCATATATTACTATTATCATTTTAGCACAGAAGCAGCCATTATGGTTGGCTGTACAGCAAACAGATCAATGAAAAACATTGGCCTGAGAAAACTGAAGAGATTGCAAAGACTACAGACAGCTAATTTTTTTTTTTTTATTAAGTCTATTCAGTTACCATTGTTTGGCTGATTTTTTTCGTCTCACTTTTGAATGAGTGGGATATAACTCCAAAGTCCTGGAAGCTGAGGTCATATTCAAACACAGACAGTTGCTAAGAGCTGTTATTCCCTGATGAAGACAAACACATCCCATAACAATATTACCCAGTTCCTCTCGCTGTCTTTAGTAGCAGAACACAAGTGAAACAGCATTAATCTACTTTAATACCATTGACTCTGACAAATACAAAAATATTAGATATAAAACCCAAATAAGGACATTACTGGTCAAAATAAATGATAGTATAATAATAGAGGAGCCCTGTGGCAACAAATCACTGCTTGCTGTCAATACATCAGAAGCAGTAAAACTTAACGGCCCAGAATCTTTGTTTTCATCTTATTTTCATTTTGGAGCCCTAAAGTCACTGTTATGTTTGGGACTACTCGTTGTCTACGCTGTTGATGATGGAAATTCTCTCAGATGATATTCGCTAGAGTCTGAATTAATTCTGAACACAATGTGACACAATTCTGAACTTACTCAATCCTCCCTCAGGAAGTAAGGAGCTTTGTAAGGAGGAGGCATCTGTCAGTTAACAGGTGTTAGCACACTAACAGCCAGAACTTATTTGCATAGATATAATTGTTCATTTTACTTTATTTTTGAGGAACTTGGGGTGTTCAGAAGCTATGGCACTGGACACAACTGTAGAGGTGTCAACAATAATTGGAGTAATTGATCATGGTCAACAGAAAAGTTAAAATAAAAAGAACTGATAGAAACCAGTTTTGCTTCTCCACATCCCAACAAATATTATATTAAGAATTTAACATAAGACCACATTTGAAATGATCTCCAAGAGTATTTGTCCTATAACACCTCAAAAACCTGTTATCTATGCGTTGCACGGTACTGGAAACGCAGTAAGCATGTGAAACAGATACTTCCTACATTTTGATCAAAGCAGATCCACTCAAGGAGAGGAAGGAAAATTTCTGGAGGGCTGAACAGGAATGGACTAATGCAATAAAAATTATTGGTGGACGAATAATATCAAGACAATAGAAGTAAAAAATATTAAGAAACTAATAAGGAGTCAGGTTTAGAACCACAGAACCAAGAAAAAAAGAAAGCAAATTAGTCACACTTAATTATAATGTGTATTCAAAACATAAGTTTTCCCAGTTTATGGAAAATTAATGTTGCATTCTCTCATTTCAAAAGTGGGGCACACAAAGTGTGAAGAAATGTGGAGGAGATCACACTGAGCACTCTGTGCTGAGCTTTTTGAGTTTTGACTGCTTCAAAATAAGGTATTTCAAGTGTATGTGCCATTCTCTCCTCTTTTAAATGCACCACCAATAATGGTTTGGGTCACTTGAAGCATTTATGGTCAGCAACTCCCTGGAACTTTCAGTACACCGTGATTTTGTCATGATGGGCATTTAAACACTGCTGTCTTCTTTCAGTGTCACTCTCTCCATCTTCAAGGTATGAGAGCTACTGCTTCAGCCATGGTGGCCACAGAGGAATTTTCAGAAAGTCATATGCAAATACTATGGGCACGTGGGTTTGGTTCAGAGACACTCACCATGCTATGTACATAGATTAATGAGTAATTAGCATATGCTAATGATATCCAAGGACTCATCAACACTATCCTCAAAACTGGCAGGTTGAAAGCTCCAGTTTAGGAGTAGCCTGCCACAGCAGCAACCCCTGGGGGAGGCAAAGGCACCAGGGATGAAACAAGGCAGGGATTAGATTTTTTTTTTTTAAGAAGATCTATTTCTCAGATGCTGACAGTCAAGAACTGAAGTCTTAACTGAAGGCCACTTTCTCATCTGAACTTTTACTAGATATGCATGCAATCAGTCAGGTAATGTCTTCGACAGTAAACTGGATGTGCAATAAAAACATAACATCAAAAAATAATTACAGAAAATGTACAGGTCTCACCACAAGTATAAAAAAAATCACTGAACTTCCAACAAATTCTCACATGTGGTATTTAATTTAGAGAGGAAACATGACTTCCCTTCCACTTGGTTTAACTTTTTGTCTTTGACACAAGCCAGGCAGAAGTGGACAGATTTTTCCTATTATCTCAATTGCAAACAGCAGCAATTCTGTTATGGATCAAAGAACTCACACTGCATTCACCTGGCATTTCTGATTCCAACTTTGATTGTGTATATACTACCCTTGTGTTAGTGCTTCCAGCAGTGAGGAAACTCTCTGTAAAGATTTCTCATTAGCCTGATACCTAAAATCAATTGTAGTTTGTGTTCAAGTAAGTATTATAACAACTTGATAAGGGCTTGAGTACCCTCACTTTTTTTTTTTTTTTGTATAATTTTATTATATAAAAGAAGACACTCCTTTCATTACACAAGTGTGTAGGAAGGAAAAGGTACAAGTGGATCAAACAAGCGAAAAAAACAAAGACACAAAGAAAAAGGAGAGTCTTGCAAAAGAAAATAATCAAAAAGAATCACATATATCAAATAATGCAGAAAAAGGACAGAAAAAGCATAGAAAAAGATGAAAAATAAGCAGAAAGCAGTATTTACAGTTACACACTTGGGCTCCCCACATATTTTCTTATAGTATATGATACGTCTTCTTTCTAAAACTTCATGGGATGCAATGTGTATTTCGACCCCTGCAATGCAACCAATTGCATTGATTAGGTTCTCTTAGTTGAATATCTACGAGTCCTGTATGAAACTACTGATGCTGTACTGGATAAAGACAAGTTTTCTGCTATCTTTAGTGAGGTTTTTTCTTCAAACAAAAGGATTTAAGTAAGAATGGCAAGAACTGTGGCCATTCTGTGTATGTGCCACCATCTATTCCGGGCAAATATTACTTCAGACCAGCTTTCTGCATATCATGAGATGCTGCTAATTGACAAGAAATGTACCTTGAGTGGAAAAAACAAAGGCTACTAAACAAATTTGGAATAGTAGAAGCTAAAAGTATGAAATGCATCTTCTCTAATGCATAAATTTTTTAAGCACAGCATGCCTGCTGTCTTCCCAGGGAATCTGGGGTATTGTTAGAAAACAAAATGAAAAAAGTAATTGTCCTTTGCTTTGAAGAAACACTAACAAGTTGATTTTACATGGGAGCTTACTCATCTATTTCATTATTTCAGAGTTTAGGTTTCTACTGTTCTACACTGTCTTAGTAATATTTTTATAAGAAATCTGTAACTGCCATGGAACTACTCTGAACACTGGAATGTGTCAGTCCCTTCTGCCCATGATGCTGTACACCTGTTTTAAAAAACCCATGAACTATAGATGCAATACTTACTGGCTTCATCAAACATTTATATATAGTTAACCAAAAAAGAAGCATTATAGGCAGAAGAGAAAGGGTACAAAACCTTTATGTGCAGAATGATATATAATGGATATTCATAGCTCTTATGCAGTGAAAGGAGACCGTGCCTTCCCTGGATATTTATACATAATAGCTTGGGCATGTTTGTGGCTATTTCACGTATGCCATTAAAATAATTTCAAGTATCTCACTCTGGATACATTCTCTCACTCTGGAACATTCCTATTATAGGGATCTTTCATATCATAGACAGAATATTAGTCTCAAGATAAATGCTAATATACATTTCTATTTCTGTGTATTACTAGTTCTGCTCTAATTTCTCTGATGGTTCTTTTTACCAGCTATTTGACACTACTTCCACATGCACTGAACACTTTCTTCTTGGCTGCCCTCCATTTCATCTGCACTTCTAAGGCTGAGAGCTAATCATACTGATTTTTTTCTTTTTTTCTCTCTGAGAAATTGGTCCAACGGGGCTTAAAGAAGCCTCCCATAAAAAGGGAAAGTACCCGTGAAATGAAATATTTGAGATGGTGGTGTCAAAATCTCACAATGGCAAGCACTTTTCCTGGACAACTTCTTCTTTCTACTTTTTGTTCAGGTCTTCCACACTTTCTGCTTACATGTTGTTCCTAAAATGCAACATATATTCCGAATGCTGTTACAATTCCATCAGCAAAACAGCTACCTTTTGCTTTTACTCAAAAGTCCCTCCCTATCTGTTTCTGTCTCACCAGCCCATGTGTTTCATCACCCATTCATATCTCCTCCTATTCCATGTCCTTAGCCCATTCTGTCCACTCCCATCAAAGCCTTCCCTCCTATTTTCAACAATCCCTTGAGTTTCTTTTAGTCCCAGCAAGCTGGTCCACTTGCTGTCCAATATGTGTGCAAAACAGCTTTAGCATATTCCTTTCCAGACCAGTGATGGTTCATATTGCTGCTGTCACTCTTTATTCTCTGGTGGCAGTGACAGTACTCTTAGATAAGTAACTCACCAGAAATACAGGTGATCCAACCCGTTCTTCAAAAAAAATAAGTTGGGCACCCTTGGTCATCATCTGAAAGAACTTCAGGGTTTTCCACTGAATCATCACTTAGAATATAAAATTTCTTGCCCTTCAAATCCCTTTCCTGACAGTAGATCAAGCTTATGGTCAGACAGTTTCGACTTTTTTTGAGTTTTTAAATACAGCATACTAATAAATGCAGTTTTGCAATAAGTGATGGTATTTTTTTACCATTATTGTAAACTTAATGAAATTTCAGCCATAATAGCACACATTTCAGGAAAATAAAATCTCTCCTGTCATCCATCCCAAAATGTTGTTTTCAAAAAGTGTATAAGGGGTCATTTGAAGTACCGTTTTAAAGAAAAGGTATTTTCCAAGTTGGACAGAGAATTAAAAAAAAAAAAATCTTTAAAATATGAAAATCTGCTTTGTTGCACCGGTTCAAGCCAGCCATGCAAGTGCAATGTTATATTTGACTTTTTGGCTACTGACAGGACAATCTAGTAGATGAAGTATCTCAGTGAATTATAGCACTGTACTGAGTTTTCTTCCAGAAAGTCAGAAAGATCAAATGATGTTTGTAGCCACTGAGATTGAAGGATTCCATTAGACACTGCCTCTCCCTCCCGTCTTTCTAATAAGATGGAAGCTTTTTTGAAAATATGTGACAAATGACTGCTCACAGCAGAAATACATCACACACCACAGAGTACAGCGTTATTAATAGTGCAATAATAGTAATAACTTACTGTGATAGCAAAGAAGTACTATTAGGAGGGACACGGTAGCTAATAGCATTTCCTCTAACAGGGGCTAAGGGACAAACCTTCCTTCAGTACCTTATAAATAAGAGGAAGATTAAAGAAGCCTGTGTGACCAGTCACACATCTCAAAAATAGGCTGACTTTTCCAGAATGCCACTAAGGAGGTGCTGCCTGTAAAGTGCTCTCCATCTCCCCTGTATGACAATATTTTGACAGTTCTTTAGTTAATTTAAATTAGAGTAAGAAGATGCTTAGTTGCAATAAAAGACATGAGGGGGGGCATATTGTATGATAATGCTAGGAGGGCTGTGACATCGTTTTCAATTATTAGGCTTGTTTTCTCCTTAGCAGAACACTCTGTGAAAACGAAACCTGAAATTTATCAGATGGATTTGCATTCAACCAGCATATACCATCATTATCTAAAAAATTAAAGGAATTACTCACAAATGGTCAATTTGATAGTTCTTTCAGGTCTTTGTATCTAGTTATAGACCCATTTGGGGAAGAACACCTTCTATATTATATTATATACATCTTTAAACATATTTTCGCATGTGCCTTTGCCTTAGTAGCAAACCACTAAAAGTAACTTGGATTTCATTAAAGGTGCAGCTGTTGAGAAGTGGTGAAGAATCCATATCAGAGATTTTTAGCATGTTTTAAAGGTTTGAACCAAAATATCTGAGGTATTCTCTGGCTTGTATGTATGTAAAAGAAAAAAAACCCTTTTATCACAAAAGGCAAATCAATGCAAACTTTCAATATTCATGTCTTGGTTTTGTTTACCTATAGTTTTTTACAGAAGAACAGATTTTTTAAAAAATTAATGATTATAATTAATGAATTAATTAAGTTAATGGATGAAAATATTCATTTATTTCATGATTGATTTTTGCAAACAAAAGTTGTAAACAACTGCAGCAATAGGAGAAAAAAAAAGTCAGTAACCTCCACAGTTACATATTCCAACACAGACCTGGGTGCACTGAGATCACATACGTAAGTATGTTTGGAAATGTGTATATATAAAATACTTAGGAATAAAGCTCTGTTGGTAATCGCATTCAACTTACTAAAGAAAAGCCAGAATACAGCTACTTAAAAAAAAACATCACCATGGAAATCTCACACTAGAGTTTCTGCTCTCAGACTATTATCACATCCACAATATAGAGGTATTTCTGGAACTGCTGTACATCAGTGAATGACAAATCAGTAAAGGCCAAAACCATCTACCGACCTCTTTTTGAAGCAAAAGAAGTTACTGGGTGCCCTCATTCTCCAGAAAAAAAACTATGTCCTAGCAAAGTTGAAAAAAAAAGGATGCCAATAGGTATGTTATAAACGAGTTTATTATTTGTCAGAACAATGAATTAACGCTAATCAAAAGAAAAAGGGGAATTAGGCAGATATTATGCAAACCTTCCGAGACCAGCCAGCTAAAGCAGCTATCTCAGCTCACGAGCAGTGACCGGCAGTCATGATATACTCAACTTGATTCCAGTATAATCAAGTCCCAAGACTGAGAGAAAAATAAAACTTCCACTGCAGTTTCTCCTGTGTGACATACAAGAGACAACTGTTCAGACACCAAAATGGCGTTTAGAATATACATGTGGTCCAGCTGAAGTGGAGAAACCACAGTTCCTGGCAAAGGCAGCTCACAAACATTTTAAATCGTGGCACTTTATGCTCCTGTAATGCTGCCTGTGTGTATGTGCGAGTGTGGGTTTGCACAGGTTCCTACATATTCATGAACAAGGCCCTTTTGTTGTGCAAATTCCAGCCTTTGCATTTTGATTACTTCCTTCTATATTTGTACAGTACACAGCCGCAGCACAGAGGACATTTCAAACGTCCCCCTCAATCAATGATACTACAGTGATAGCTTTGGAGAAAAGGAGGATTTATTTGTGCTTAAGCTTTCTTGCTGGCTAGATGGTTCTCTGTGAAAAAAACGTGGCCTTCTAGATTGGCCTTTGTGGCATGTTTAACACTCTCCTCCTGTCTGTGTAGATAATTAGGTGCCCACTTTCAGGATTTTTAATCAGCTCGTGAAAATAGGCTTGGTGGGGCAGAAATGCAACAGTATCTAACTGCTAAAATAGACACCCTGGCACTTATTGTAAATGGTATCTCTACAAAAAAAAGAAGAGCATTATGAAATTTACTATAATTTTGTATACATGAGTTTCTGAGTTTTGCTGTTGACTTTTTTTAAAGAGGGCTTTTTTTTTTTTTTTAAATGTTACTTTTGAATTCTGAGATGTTTCAGTCCTCCTGTATTTTGAGGCAGAAGGTTAAATGTAAATTATTATGACTCTTGGAGAGAAAAGGACCTGCTGCTGAGGCATTTCAAGCTATTCAGGACTGCCATATGAGACTAATTATTGCTACTGCTCACTGTGGAATTCAAAGGTTAAATCCAGAGTTGAAACAATAAGTGGGTCCTTATGCGATTAAGAATGTATTAATTATTTTGTCTGCTCCTTCTCTGCCCACATATTACACAGAAATAACCTTGTTAGTCATATTAATAATCAGGAATATTAATCCAACGACATCTGTTTACAGCAGAGAATATGTATGAAAAAGGGACAATCAGAACAGGGTAAATAAATATCAAATCTTCTGGGCTCAAGCATGGATGTAAAGCCATCTGAAAGCAAAATGGTGGTTGGTCTCAAAATATTTTAAAAGAAGTCCTGTTTTCATTATGACATACAACCACGTTGTGAAGGGAGAAGACAAACTGCATTTCAACAGAATGGCACAGTTCATGTTACCTCAGGATCATCAGAAGGAACATAACTTGCTGTCTGCTAATACATCAGGCAAAGACAACACAATTCTTAGCTATTTCATTAAAAAGCTTTGTAACATTTGAATTATACCATTTACATCGGATATCTAGTGATCAGCTGAAAATTCACGCTGTGCCCTCTGGGTTGTAAAATATGCAAATACGAGCCACTTGTACAAATACCACTGAGATTATGGCTTTCCTTCTGAGCTATATGTTTGTTGTGTTAACTGGACAGACATTAGGTGACTCTTTTCAAATTACGTATGATTCATTCAGTACAAATTCATAAGGAAATTTACTGGTTAGGCAATGGCAAATTAATGAATTATTGATGCGCTCATTTATATTAACTTAGAGTTTATAAATTAGTTCATTACTATGCTACACAACTTCAGCTGTTGAGCTTGCTGCTCCGTCTTAGGAGTCACTGAGTTCTCAACCTATTTGTGATAAAATTACAGTTTAATACATAACTTTATTCTTCCAATAGCTTGTCTTTTTTGAGATGTAATTGTTTTTCTCATCAAAATTAGAGCTTTTACAGCGAACTGGAATGGCTCAGGCATTCTTTGTCAGTTGGAGAAAGTCCTTTGTAGGTGTGTATATCATGGCTGAATTTGTCAAACAGGGACTAGAAAATGGCAGAACACTTTAGAAGGCACACTAGACATTTAGGATAAGGAAGCTTGTATATAATCCCTTCTTCTCTCTGTTTGCCATACTCAGTTATACTGTGGAGAATTTCATTGTGTGTGTTTCAGAGGAAGACACTCTGACTTACCAACACTCGACCAGTCTGAAAGGAGCTTTGGCAGAGAGAAAATGCAGTAAGTTTGCACTAGTAAAAGAGTTCTTCGATTAAGTACCATGATCAAAACCAGAGTAAAAGTCCTGCAGATGAGTTAAACACAGAGCTCCTTTTTAAGTAAGATTTAAGTGAAACAAATAAGTAACACAGAAGTTATTCCAGGTCAAGAATTTGGCAGAAGGTAAATTAAGAGTTGGAATGAAATTGGAAGGGAAAAAAGTAGGAACAGAACTACAACATATTACAGTATAACCTTGGCACTGCTAAATATCAGGAACTAACTAAACCTTTTCAATAGAAAAAATGCCACTTTTCCAAAAATTAGAGCTACGTGGTTACTGAAGAAGCAAGGGGATGATACATATAAGAGATTCCTGTTTCTTTTTTAAAGTTATTTTCAGAATTTAGCAATACGTACCACTTGGGGAAAGAATATAAGAAAAAATGGAAGAGGTAGTGAGAAAACAGATAAAACCACAAAAAATTCACATCATGGGTTATTAGGCTTTTTTAAAAATATTATGAAGGTGTAAGAGACGAAAAAGATCCTAACAAACTTAAATAGTAAGTGTGTGATACTGTCAGCTCTGAGCGAATATTATTTGAAATGACAAATCTATTTATTGCAGCTGCAGGAATGCTCATACTACTGCTCAATCCAAACTGGCTTACAAATTCTATGACAAGTGTAAGATTTATGATGATGAGCTTATGTTTTATAACGATCATGTATAATGATCTATAATATATGATTTTTAATCCTAATTTTAACGCTTCTCTTCAGGGAGGTATAGACCCGAGTTGATACACACATCGATGTATGAAGTCCCATAATAAGTGTCTCATGAGCACGTAAGGAGCCCCTCCTCATAAGGGAAAAAGAGGACGTTTCCTGTAACTTAACTTTAAGGGTTAATTGACTAATACATTTCACATTAACACTAAAAATCACCACGGAAGACTGACAGACAAATGAAAGATTTCAGTCAGATGTAGTGCCTGAAGCAAACACTGAACTTTCTGCTTCAGATAGCTCTAGCATCTGTGTATCTACCACTGAGAAAATTAGTATGTCAGTCTTGGGTCACATAAAGGGAAAAAAAACCCTGAGAAATTCTCATGTCACCACTCTGCAATGCTTGAGCTTAATGTTTTTGCCAACGAAAGAAACAGATTCCAGATCTTGGAAGTGACAGAATACCACACTTCATTAGAATTTCTCTGATGAAGGAAAAGAAAAATCAAAGACAAACAAAGAAGGAATAGTTTAATGCAGTTCAATGGGTCTCTCTGAATGTGCAGTGTGAATAAACTTGGAAATATTTGAAGTAATTTAAATTTCAACATCTTGTCTACAAAACAGAAGAAAATATATTTCAGAAAAAGGATCTTGTCATGGATTTGTGGGTCCTTCTGTTCTCAAAACCGCAAGAACATACCTACTGCCTCCACCTCTCTACTTGGCTGGAAACTAAACAGTCCATTCCCTCATTGGTTTTTCTCACTGTGTTTCACTTGACTTCAGCACGAATGTGGCTTTTTTTTTTTTACTGCTTCTGGCCAGCACTTAATTAACTTGACCAGAAAGATTCCATACATAGAAAATATTGTTTAATGTAAAAGGCAGAATTGCAGCAAACCATAAGAAAGAACATTTCAAAAGGAACAAAGAGTCCGTATGTGTTTACTTTTGTCAGTGCCTCACCCTAAGAGATGAAAAAAATTTCTGAATTCTTAGGACCCTCCTCCTACGCTCCCAAAAGGGTACCTCAGCCAGCTTGTTTTGCTAAAAGGAAACTTTGGACAACTGCCTTTTGCAGTTTCCAGAGAGGGAATTGTGAACATTGCTTATGGCCTTTGTTATGGATTGTCTGGTTTACAACATCAGCAAAACAAATCCTGTAACTCTGGCAAGAGTCTGAAAACTGTCTTCACACCTGATCTGGCTATGAGATATTTCACCCATACCTGTTTTACTACTTTTCTGGTATGTTTCTTCGATTGCGTGTAATTAATGCAATTCAGTGCAAATTTACAGTACCTTCATCTGGACAGTTAGGTAGGCAGTTCTGTAAGAACAACACTTGCCATTTCAGGGGCTTAAAATCAGAGAGAGTCAGGGACTAATGCCCACATACATGGAACAGCAGCTCCAGAAGTTTGAAAAGAAATAAATGCACTTGTGCAGATCAACTGCATTCCTAGGCACGATGTCTCTAATACATCCAATACCCAAAATAAGGAGAATGAAGTGTCTGAATACATTATCAATGTCCACGAACTATGGATATCTTGTTGACTCACTGATGATTCAACATTAAAACTCCCCAAACCAATGTGAAGCTGGTCAGGTGGAAAGTCTAGCTCTTGGAAAAATAAATGCTAGTTTCCTACCTCAGGTGTTCTAAATTACTGTGGGATCCATTCACCATGTTAGATGCACAGTATTAATCAGCACAAAGCTATTGTAGTGCCTAATGGTGTTGTGAATTACTATTTTCTGATCAATTGATAGATTGCATGGGATTAGCCCTAATCAGGTGCTTTAAATAATGAGAATCTCTCCATCCACAGCCACACAAAACTCTGCGTCCCACAAATCTCAGAAGAGATTGGATAGGGAAGAACACAAGTAAATCACTGTGCAAGAAATATTTACTTTCATTTGTTCACTAAATAATGAAAAGTAAGGATGGGTCTAACTTCATAGTAGTGCAGAGGTACATATTTACAAACTCCGATTCTGTGCAAAACTAAATAGAATAATCAGGCAGTTTAAAAGAATCTGTGTTCATTTCTCCTGTATTTTAGACATCCTCCCAATTGTGTAGGTATTGCATTTCGTTAGACAAGTGAACAGTTTAGTTTTACACATCTGAGTGCACGTTTCATTTAAATGCAAAACAATATATTAAGTAAAAGAGAAATTTAATTGCTTGAAAGCTTAATTTTGATCCATTTATCTATAATAGTATCTCTGTGAATACGTGCATTTATTTTAATGGAGGGGATTTATTTTCTGAAACAAAGTAATACCAAAACTGAGGATGGACAATAAATACATAAAACTATTCTCTTAATGTTCACCCAAACCACATATGTATATATGCATAGGTGCTAAAACACAGTAAAAAATACGAACCTCTTTAAAAATATCCTTTAAAGCAATTGTTTACATTTAATATTTAAGCCTGAGGGAAAAATTAAAGCAACAACAGTTTTACTACATAGCGTTTTCATAATACATGGATGAGTACTTCACTTCTGATAAGACAGCATGCATCAGGAATTTAGTGTACTAAGGTACTGGCAGATCAAGGGACGAAGCAAACAATGTTCAGAAAGATGAAAAAGATGCTGATTAAAAAAAGAAAAAAAAACAAAAACCCAAACAAATCAATAACATATTTTAAAATGAGCATTAGTGTTGCCCTATATAGGACTTCAGATGTTATTGAAGATACTGACTTCTCTCTAGTCCTATTTTTTTGCCTCTATATTTTTCTGTCAGTCTAAATCTAGTCTTTGTGCATTTCCAAATCAGACAGATAAAGCAATCCCAAGCAGGCAAAAGGGAGGAATCAGATCAAAGACAATAAAGCATGACACATAAAGGCAGAGCTAGCTCGTAACAATAAAACACAGGAAAACAATCCACTTTTCATCAGGTTGCATGGTCCATGGATTGTAGGGGAAGATGATATTCAGATACTAACATGCAATTAAAATACTGCAGGAGGCCTGAAAAATCAGAGGTAAACCTCACATTTTACTTGAATATATACAATTACTATACATAACTGGTTAATACTGATATGCCATAGATTAAAACAAAACAGTACAAAACCAACTGTCTTATTAAAAAAAATCACTATGATATGGAATGACTTTTTCATAATCAAAAAACTGTATAGAGTTACACACATTTTAAAACATATAAGAAATCAACTTTAAGTGATTAATCTGAATTAGCTTTAACAGCTTAATTTTAATTAATCACAATTTCAATTTCCAAAGATAGTTTCCTTCAGAATCAATTAAAAGAAGTGGTTCTACTCTCAGACAGACATGCTACTCTGAATAGGCAAACATTAGTAAGTCTTTAGTCATTTCCTTTTTACTCAAAAATAACTCCTTCTCCTTTAATAAAATGCATATTTGCTGATACAGTTTTAGCCAAAGAGTCAGATGAGTGGGATATTCACAAAGAATGAGATAAAGATAAATCCTAGAGTTTTTGTTTCTTTATTTGCTTGCTTGGTTTTCCCCAGAATAGTACGGTGGTTTCCAGGTACTGGTTTTGGCATTTTATTCACTTTCTAGTATTGCATAGGTATGTTTCTCAAACTAATTTCACATGAGGTATTTTGAGGCTTAGGGGAAGCAATGATTTAGCAAATTATTCTTGCTAAAGTTGTATACTTGAATAAGGCCCACAGCTTAATCATTGAAGTTAAATCGAAATATGGATCAGGCATTACTAATTTTTAGTAAGACAATATTAAATAAAAAAAAGTAATGATGTCTTCATGATTGTTATTGATGAGGTCATCACAGAAAAGTGACATCAGTCTGGATATACAAAGTTACGAGCTAAATGGTAACTCCCACCTATAACAAACTGAAAAGAAATTTTGGTCATAACCACCTTAGGCTCTAGGGTCCATTTGATCCATCTTTTTGTGATCACCAGCTGTACTTTTGTGAGTATTTATTAATGATGTTGAATAAGTAAGTACACATCAAAATGTGTATAAAGATTTTGAACAAGGCAGTGTGGCTAATCCAAGAGTGTAGAGACACCTGCAATTTCCTGGATTGCTTCAGAAAATTCAGGCTCTGCATTAGGGAATATGAAAAACTTAGAAAAGTCCAGAAGCATAAAATACAAGATGAAACATCTCCAAAGACAGAGATAAATGCACAGTTATTTCTGCACAGAAACACAGAAAAGGCATTGGACTTCACAGTAAGATACAAATGCATTAAAAAGATATGAAATGGAGGCAAAACAGAGCTCCAACGACATTTAAAACTGATCTGAGGATGGAAATGGCAATGAGGATTAAAACTGCAGGCAGAAAAAAGAGCTAGCCTTATTATGAGTTCAAAATGTTCTCTGTACTCCTGCTTGGCAATCAGTCATCAGGAACATCCAAATAGAGTAATATCTACCGTAACGGAAGTTATTCCATTCATATTGTGTGATAAGCCTTTTCCGTGATCCAGAATTAACTTCTACTATGTCAAAAGTACTCAAATTCCACCACACTGGTATTTAAGGACAGTGAGACTCATAAACCTTAAGAATGACAATTCAACTGCGGTTAAATAAGTCAGAGGAAGATTAAGCTCATTTTAAGTATAAGATATATTAATGTTTATTTCAAACACTGAGTTGAATATATTGAAAAGTAATATTCAACAAATGGAAGTCTATGGAGAGGCCATGTATTCCATCTTTCTTTACAATGAGAGGCTAATCTAATTTATCAGGCTGCTGCTCAAAAATCACTGCATATTTCTTCTTCTTGCTGCTTCTCCTTAGCTCTTACCTTCCAGACTCAAATGTGAACCACGTTGAGTCACGTCCGTATCTCCTCAAAGAGCTCAGAGGCCACATGACCAGCTTGACCTTCGCATTGTGGATGTCCCAGAGATAGATGTTTTCATGTGTGATCTGCATTGTACATTCTCCATAGATATCTAAATTTGGTGTAGGCATAAGATATACATTGAATCGTTCTGGAAAAAACAAAACAAACAACAACACAACAAAACAAAATAAGGCATCACCAGTCAAAGCAAAATTTTATACTGGGAAAAAAAACCACCACCACCACCGCTGCCAAAGATGTCTTTAGTTACTGATGGATTGGAAATAAAGGCCAAATTTCTAGCCCTGAACAGAGGTGGAGATCCACTGATGTTTAAGAAGCCATGCTAGCGTATATGAAAAAAGTGAGTTAATGGTTGGACGCAGTAATCTTAAAGGTCCTTTCCAACCAAAATAATTCTATGATTCTGTAAGAGGAGAATCTTCTTCATTTCCTTTTCATTATAAATAATGCAGCAGATTGAAACATCTCTCGGAGATGATCTGCGTGGCCTTCTTTGACAGATGTCCCCATCAACTTAACTGAACTCCTTTATTCTTACATTAAGGTCCATGGCTCTTTGCAAATCAAAATTCACAATGACTTGAACTCTGATAGAGGCTCCTCTGTCATGGAAAAGAACTACATGTACCTTGGCAAAACATGTATGTATAACCATTGCCCCTTAGAAAAATTGTCCTTGAAATTGCAAAGCCAGATTTACTTACTGAAGCTCGTTAAAAATTATGTTCTTTGTGTTCAGTTTCTATTTATTTGCCAAACTCATTATTATTTGTCAAATTAATAACATTTTAAATCATGTACTGTTTTCTTGAAAAATCCAATTCAACACTATCTATTATTATTGTCATGACATCAATTGCTATCAGCTGCACTTCCACTGCAGAACGACCTCATTGCAGTAAGAGGTCAAGGGCATTAACATTTTTCTGAAGTGCCTGAATTGCATGTGATTTAATAAGCAATGCAAAAACTATCCTTAAAAAAAACCCCAACAAACAAAAAATCAAAACCAAACCAAAACAACAACAAAACCCAAAACAAAACAAAACCAAAAAAACCATACCCCAAGATGATATAAAACACCATTAACTCATATGAAAGGAAGTAAACCACAGTAATAGCAAGAGAATTTTAAATAAAAAAGTATTTTTCTTTGGAGAATAATTCATGTTTCTATGAGCTGCTTCTACAGAGAATGAAAAACTGTTAAATTTCAGGTTGTACAGCTGGAAGTGCTAGCCTATATTTTAACTCCAAAGACACTGAAATCTTAGTGCTTAGTAGCATAATATGGGAGAGCGTGGCTGATTCACAACTTCCTCTCACAATTGCCATTCATGTTTGAAACACAATAGAAATGCAAAATGGCAATGCTACTAAACTTAAGAGTGTTGACAAAAAAAGGTAAGAATGATTTGAAGTATGAGCATGACCAATATTCATTCAATAAACAGTACTGGGAAAATGCACTTTAAAGGAACATCTGACAGGAAAATTTTCTTCAATAACTTAATAAATGAATGACAGTCTGGTGTGGAACATTCTCAATTCACCATTTGTACTGATTTTTTTTATGGTGTCCTCATAAAAATTAGGAGGCAATTTAAACTAATCAGAAGATGAATGAAGTGAGATAAATTTATCAAAATAGTCAAAATTAGATACAGCTTCTCAATGAGCTTGACATTCAATATCACATACATTACATCTCCCTTTTAAAAATATTTGATATTTATTTTTCTGACAAATTAGTGAAAATATTGCAAATAAATGACACTATAAAATATGTTAGAAGTCTGTGAGTATATGTGTGTGTGTGTGTGTGTCAATAAAGTAGCAAAAGTTTGACTGAGGAATCAATGGAAGCAGGGAACTGCTGGGTGAGCAGTTAGAATTGCCATCCTGCATAGCTATAAGTAATCTTGTCATCCCCAATGTTATTCTGTTTCAGTCAATTTAATTTTGTCCTATTAATGACTCACCAATTGATTCATTCAGTCTCAGAGCCATTCAACCTCTTCTGCCAGGCTCTGGTTCTCATTAATCACACTAATGGGTTAGCCCTAAAAGTTTCATTTTATGCTAAGGTCTCCAGTGTGAAATTCCTAATGTTTTGTAAAAGTCTTCTGACACACAGCACAAATAGATTAGCAGGTGCTGCTGAGATGGCTGCAAATTTCCCTTAAGTCTCAGAGGAGTGAGTTGGACACAGGACTAACCTAACACCTTCTGTAGTAAATGGAAAGACTTACATGGGAGTACGGGTCAATGACTGCATTGGGAAGGGAATGATGGAGAACAAGATAACTTACACTTTGCAATGGGATTATATTTACATATATATATGTATATGCCCTTTTTCAGCATCCATATGTCACTGTGATGGTTATGCAAGAACGCCTAGGAGCTATGCAGGTGTGCTTTTATCATCTATTAGACTCCAGTTTTGCATTGCCAAGCTGTTACTTCCAGTAACTACCTGCTCTATTTGAAAGAAAGACACAGGTGACCGACATACTGTCTGGTTCTCTCAGCCTCTTTTTTACGTTATATGAAATCACACAATGTGTCTATAGGTGAATGGGGCTACTATATGAGAATGGATATCCTTCCGTTTCCCTGTCTTCCCTAACAGAGTGCTTCAGACAGCAGATAAAAGGTGCAATTATTTTCTGAAGTAAACCTCAAACTGTTGAATTGAAGGCACAAAATATTTCAACCTGTTTTAGAAGTTACCAGGATACTTGTGAAATGCTCGACTTCTCTGAAGTGTTCAAGGATATTATTGCATGAAGGGTATTCAGGACATATCACATCCTCAAACTGTCAGGAAACATTTGCTGACTTTGCATGGGAGGTTGGTGTCTAAGGTGAGGTGTCACGGATTAAAGAAAGTGTGTCTGATTAAACCAAACATTAGCTGCAGGGCAAAATGTAGCACCCTTGGAACTTACTCAAATTGGCAAGAAAAGCAAGTGTACAAACATATGTGCTGGAGAGGGCTAAAGATGGATATATTTGCTTTTGAAACAATAACTTGTGAATACTTTTGAGTAGTGGGAAATTGAGGACATGGAATGGTGTGGATACCATTAAACGATTTTATGAATTAAAAAGCAGGGTCCGATTTTTCCATTTCACAAAATATTTGAACAGGTGTCTTGGTAATGGTAGTGGCAATACAATAACTCAGTTTCTAGAGGCAAGTTTTTGCCCTAAACTCATCCAGGCAAGAACAAACATTCATAGGTTAGATTTGGGAATCCCAGCTGAATTCTGTCACCAGATCTTCTGAATCACATTGAATAGGGTATTTAGCTTCTCTGTGGGTCAGTCACCATCTGCATATAAGTGGGATGAGATAATAACAGTTCACTGGGTAGTAAGATTAAGTAAATAGAAGTTAATGAGGAACCCAGAAAATAGGAATATGTAAGAAAGCAAACAAGTAGATGCTATCCTGTTTGACAAGACTAGGCCGAGACTGAGCAGGTGCAACTCCTCAGCACTCGGCATCACTATCCTCCTCCCTCCTCTAAAATTGATGAGAGCAAAGTTTAGGGAATGGAGGAGCCAGGATGAGAAAAAAATGCTGATACATTGCTACACTTATTATTCCACTCTTTTCAATGTAACTGCTCTTTCCCACCTCCTTGAATAAGCATAGCAATGCTTCACCACACACTTCATGCATGTAAAGGTGCTCAGCATTTGGACTTTGGCAAGAATATCGCCTTTAATCACTTTTTGCAGAGCACAGGAGTCTAAGAGTCTTTGTTAAAATAAGCATATTGACTGAGACAGAGACTTGTCAGCAACTCTGAAATGCTCTCAGTCTTCCAGATCAAAGTCCAACTGTACTAGGGAAGCAAAACCACTGTGAGGCTCAGTGATCCTGGTTCTGGCCATTTCATCTCTGGATTCTCTTGCCTAAATCATCCCAGTTGGAAAACTGGGCAAATAACAAATGACTTACAGAAGGGGGCAGCCAGGGTGGTGGAAACTATGTAAGAAGAGGATTTAAAAGCTAAAATTCAGTTTCTAGCTGGAAGAAATTCCCTCTACTTCTATGTGACTTCTGCTGCTGACCCTCTTTAGTTAATTTTCACGTGGAAAGGAGGCTCTAAGTCTTGAAGCCACAGCATTTTCTATTCGTTTGTATGTCAGGCCTATTAAAACAATTCTTTGCTGCTTTACACAGTGAGGAACCAGGACTTCAGAATTAATTTATCCCTTTGCTTATAATTTTCCTGCTTTGCTTCTATACGTGGAAATGTTTATTAACACCTCAATGAAAATATAAAGGCTACCATGAATAAATTAAATTGTTTCACTGATAAGTAAGAATGTAGAGAAGAATCTGAAAACTAACTGGATTAATCAGCTGTTAAAACTGTTAACATGTTTCTTTACTGAATAAAGCTGGCTATGTTTGGTTTATTTTATTTTTAATATATATATACTTTAAACAAGGTATAAAAACAAATTAAGGATAACAGAAGACGAATCGAAAACATGCAAAATGCTTTTATGTAGTAAATTACAAACAAGGATTCTATAGACCCTAGAAAATGCCCTAAAAGAAGTCAGCTCTGTGAACGTAATTACAAAGTCTCTGTGCTTTGGCTGTAGTTTGTAATCTCAATATGTAGCACAAAGAAATAACTCATAATCCTTTTCTGAGGACTCAAGGACATTGTTCACTACGAAAAGCTACTTTTTTACTAACAGAAATTTACAAATTTCCTGCAATTAAACCCAGGAAGCAAGACAGCTGCACTGTGGAATCTTTTAAAATGAATAATAAAGGTAAAACAAATGTTATGAAAAAGAGGGAGAACTTTAAAAAGGAAGTAATTTTCTCATATATTAACTTAAATATTAGGCAGGGAGTGTGAGAACCTTGAAGCGCTTCCCCTCCATCATTAGCAGAACAAAGGTATTGTGTTTGGCAACACAAGAGGTAGATGGTCATGGCATCAAGCACCGTGTTAACTGCTGTGAAGGCCTCATGGCCTAGTTAGAATTAGATTATCTCATCTGCTGGACAGCTAGCTACCTGAAGAAAGCCATGAACCAACAGCTACCCCTGATGGCCAAGACAACTCACTTCTGGTCGGCACTGTGAACTTTCCCCTAGAGTTTGCAGACCCCAGACCCATTTCCAGAAGAGTCTCCCTAATTAGCGTGAAGAGCGAGCAGAGGGAGGAGATGAACTGCCCACATGTAAATGGACTGGGTTATAAAATGACCCCTCGCATGGCATCAGGTGTGGCGTGTATATGCTGTGCAGCGTAACAGAAGTCTTCAACACAACCACCCTCCCTTCACTGGACATCGCTGGATCGATAACCTTGGGGAAAATAAGGGAGATGGCTGTCTGCACAACCACCTGCCTTGTCCTTCCAAAACAACAAAAAACAGTTGCTTAAGGCATAGCAAGGTCCTTCGTTCTGCTAATGATGGGGGGAAAGCACTTCAAGGTTCTCACAGGGAGTAAAATTAAAAAATGAATTATCTTTCAAACTTTTCCAGACTCCTAAAATCAAAATTAGTTTTATAATGCATTTTAAAAAAAAGTGCCAAGGCACCATTTAACACATAATAGAAAAGCACTATATTGACATTCCAGGCATGAAATGTAACAATACATGAGCAGCAGCAGCAAAGGATGGAATGGGCCTTTTCTTCAGGTTAATAATTTGCATTTTTACATTTGCCTATTTTCTTCACTGTTTACATCAGTTTTACATGTAAAATTTAATAGAGTATGATTCAGAACAAGTGTTCAGTTATTTTAATGTTATTATTTAGTATTTATAATAGATACAAATATATTCTTCACCAAATAAAAGCACCTGCTCTTAAAGGGTGAATTTAGTAGCACTGTCTACACATAACTATTTTTTAACCAATGTTTTCTTGAATATTCTGTTTTCTTTTTCACAGTAAACATGGTCTGTCATTGTATACTCTCCATTTGGATTATTTCTTTCAAATTACTTTTCTAGAGAATGAAAATATAGTGACATATTGGAGACAGGGATGTTTTGGAAAAAAAAAATCATGAGCACAGACAAACGCATTGAGAGCTGGAAAGGCTGTCTTCAGTTCTTCTAAATGAAGACAGCGTTCTATAGTCACGATTTCTTTCCCTAGCAGCAGATTGAGAAACCTAAGGAATACTGAACATGTGTGTAAGTATCACATGATGTTGCTCAGAAGACTACTTGTCAACAGTATTATCAGATCCCACTGAGTCCAGATTTTCTCTCCTGGAGTTATAATTGTGTATTATTATTTGTCTTACCATAGTATATACAGGTCCACTGCCATTGTACCAAATTATCTGAATAGGATCATACAGTCTTTATGGCTTTTGATTTAATACTATATTTCCATTCTTTATCAAATAATCTAAATGAACATTCATTAACAGTAAGACTATGTTTGGTATGAAAAGAAACAGAATCAGAGTTGCTGCTGTAGGGCTGAGGAACACAAATGAATCACTTAGATTTGCAGGAAAGAGAAGGTAATATGGTTGGAGAGCAACAGAAGCTTCATTTCAAATCTTATTTTTATTGGAATATGTGTATCATTGCAAACCAAGCAGCCATTAGTTCTGAGCCTTAAATATAAAAAGAAAACCACCTAAGGGTCGTTTTCTGCAGCGGAGTTTACATAGTAACACTTGCGATAACACTTCTTGAAAGTAATAACAGATGAAATCCAGTAAGAAGCTTTCTGTTACTGACGTGCTTTGCGCATAATTGCTTAGATGTCTTCTCTATTCTTCCTACAACTCTCAATAGCCAGAGGTCTCTGCCATGAGCAGGGCAGATCTATAGTTTGGCTCTTCTAGCTATTACCACTGCAGAATTGCTTACTGCTGGAGGGTCAAGCAACAGCACAACCACAATAAAATAGATCTCACTAGCACTTACTGAACAACTCAGAAATAGAAAAGAACAGCCCTTTCAGATTGCTGCACTACCATAGATTTTTGTCCGCATATGACAGAAATACCTGATGAATGTATGGCGTTTTAGCCATGACATTTGCACACCAAACACAAATTTTGCAGCCTTTGGAACAAACTATTTTGTAAATCATATTGTTGCATTCTGTTACTCTCCAACCATTTTACCTACTCTCTCCTGCAAATCTAAGTGATTCATGTATCAGAGAGGCCCTGCAGAGGGATCTGGACAAATTGGAGAACTGGGCAATTACCAACTACACGAAGTTTAACAAAGGCAAGTGCCAGATTTTGCACTCGAGACATGGCAACCCTGGCTGTACATACAGATTGGGGAGCAAGATGCTGGAGAGCAGCTCTGCAGAGAGACCTGGGGATTCTGGTTGACGGCAAGCTGAACATGAGCCAACAGGGTGCCCTGGAAGCCAAGAGGGCCAGCGTGTCCTGGGGTGCATCAAGCACAGCATTGCCAGCCAGGGGAGAGAGGTGATTGTCCCGCTCTTCTCTGCACTGGTGCGGCCTCACCTGGAGCACTGTGTGCAGTTCTGGGCGCCACACTATAAAGAGGATATAAAGCTACTGGAGAGTGTTCAGAAGAGGGCTACAAAGTCAAAGGGTTTAGGGGGGAAGCTGTATGAGGAGTGGCTAAAGTCACTTGGTTTGTTCAGCTTGAAGAAGAGGAGACTAAGACAAGACCTCATCGCAGTCTGTGGCTTCCTCACAAGGGGAGGAGGAGGGGCAGGCGCTGATCTCTTCTCCCTGGTGACCAATGACAGAACCAGAGGGAATTTCAGGAAGACATGCCAGGAGAGGTTTAGGTTGGACATTAAGAATAGGTTCTACACCCAGAGGGTGGTGGAGCACTGGAACAGGCTCCCCAGGGAGGCAGTCATGGCCCCAAGTCTGACAGCATTCAGGAAGAGACTGGACAGTGCCCTCAGACACTGGGGTTGTCATATGCAGGGACAGGAGTTGGACCCGATGATCCTTGTGGGTCCCTTCCAACTCAGGACATTCTATGATTCTGTGTCACAGGTATCATCATCAGATGTCCTCCTTTCTGAAATCAAAAGCTCATCTCAGGAGAACCACAAAAGTGAGAGTGGAGGGATAAACAGTCTCAGCTGCAATAAAAAGAGATGTTAGACAAATAATGGAAAACATACATATTTTCCTTGCAAGTACTTTCTGAAATGTGAGTCATTTGGTATAAAAAAAT
The DNA here is from genome assembly GCA_013399365.1 of Pampusana beccarii. Classification (NCBI taxonomy): domain Eukaryota; kingdom Metazoa; phylum Chordata; class Aves; order Columbiformes; family Columbidae; genus Pampusana; species Pampusana beccarii. The sequence continues at coordinate 878,185 of VWYH01004272.1, read as the reverse complement.
ATGAGTAGCAAGCAACAATGAGTTTTTATGGCCCCAAGGCATATACAATAACAATTAAGAAAATTATTGCAAATGTTTCAAGTTGAAGGTACTGCCTATGGTGGTCATACACAGGGAGTAAACCATAAACCTACACAATAGAAAACTTACTGTTTTTTCAAATGGCATGTATTGATCCCTTCTGTGAATAACCTTAGAAGTACATGAAAAACACCACGCAAATGTCCTCTAAGGAATGGAATGGCCAAGTAGTTGGACAGATGAAGTACATATCATATTAAAAGTGCTACTGCTACGAAAATGTAAAGCATCTCATGAGGAGAAAATTATTAGGCAAGTTCTTTTACAACCAAGGAAGTATCTCTATCAAAGTTTAAACATTTCAGAAAATCTTTAGGGAAAAGTAACTGTTTGAAAAAACACAGTGGAATGACATGGGATTACTGGTTAATACACCTGTTCTTTTGGAATGAGTATGAACATCTGGTCATATCATAGATATACCAACATGATTATTCAATTATAACATGATTATTCAATTGCTTTCAGTCCTTAAAATGAAAAAAAAGAAGAAAAAATAGATATCTAAAACTGCAAAACCACTGGCACTGCAGCCTTTATGACAAGGCAACCTCTGGTCTTGTCCATACACTAAGAAAAATCTTTTGTCAGTGACCTGAAAAAAAACTCTCGAATGGTCCAGGAAACAGAACCTGCCTGAAACTAGATGCTGAGGCTTTACAACTCCACTACTGGTTTTACAAACTATATTCTCACATTCCTGTTTCAAGCAAATACTAATACATTGACTAACTCAAGAGTAATTCTATGAAGTTGACATACTTGCAATGTTTTGAAATAATGACATTCAAAAGTACTATACCAGTGAACTGATATTATTTAAAACAAAAATAATAAAATGACCCCGAGAGCGACACAACTGCCATTTTCACAATGAGCAAGAGTGTAGACATTTCATACATATAGCCACTTTTCCTGAGTTTCAAATTAGAAAATTAACTCTGACCTTTCAGTTTCAGGTCAACAAAAGCTCAGTAGACGTTTGAAAGGTTTTTAGGTACCTTTTGAACTATAGTTTTTGATATCGTGCCTTTAAAAGCTACAATATAGGGAAAATGTGTGAGAAAATAAATTTAAAATTTGAATTTTTTATCAGAGGTCACCAAATGATTCCACCCTCCAATTAGTCACCTTTTCCAGAAAACTGTAATGTGGGGAATGACATTGCCAAGTTTGCAGAATAAGATAACTAGTATAAACTGAAGTCACGGTTCAACTCATTTTACTGAAAGAATGAGCTAAAGAAATTTGAGTGCAACTGCATGTTCCTACAGCACAGCTAAATGAACAACATGCTAGATTTCATACCAATAGTAAGAACCTTTGTACTTTCCCCTCCTTCCAACTTGATTAAGACACCCCCATCTAAACAGATTTTTCTTTGTTTCTGAGCAAGACAACTAAAGAGACAACTCTGAATTTCAAACATACTTATTAAAATGCAGGGTTGTGCATTAAGGGGTCAAGGGAAGGAGGCAGATAGGCATGAGAATTACTCATCTGGAATACTGTAACTAATGATTTAGCAGAGCATGCTTGTCAAATATTGGATTATACATATTCAGCCACTTGGTTTAAAAGAACATGGCTAATGATACCCTCCATGCATCCTTATTCATGTGATTTTTACAACAAATACATGCTTGCCTCTTTGTTTCCTTTCATTTATTTACTTAGAACAATAAGTATGCTAATTTTGTTCATATATGCTGGTGGTATCACTGCAATTAATTTCTAGACTAAGGCAATTGAATCAAGACTTGTTTACACAACAGAACTAATCTATGTCTTCTGGAGGTCATAACTGGATCTTTTTCAAGAATAAGACAAAATACAGTATTTGCCATCCATGTCTGAAAGCTGCTGGACAGTACATGAATTCACTGCAGAAAAGCTTGAGGAATCTCAAGCTATTTTTCTACTCACATCTGCTTTTGACAAGATTTATTTCCCTTCACATTGAAGTTGTCTCTTCAGTAGTATGCATATGAGTTTTATATCTATAGCCTACAAGCACATAGCAGATAAGGTGCTCTGAACAGTGTCTGGTCACTATAACTTTCCTACAACATTAGTAGTTCTCCCTTCTATATTTGTTAAGTAATCTGAGACTGCAAATTAATTCCCACATCTCATAGTAACCAAACAACTTCACAAATGTTTGAACTTCTTTTAAACCACGCTTGAACAATGTCTTTTTTTAACAAAATTTCTTAAAGATTTCTATATGATTTATCTTATTAGGTTCAGAGATGTCTGTACTCTCCTATGAAATTAATACAATACAGGCAACATAGTGCTATTCATTCTATAATTTAATTATGTAATTTTGTTTATAATCATAGTTGGCCTGATATTTCATGACCATTTAGGCATTTTGTTTTATTACTTTGTTAAAAGCTATTGGCTTTTATAAAAGCATCAAGACAGTAATAATAATTGAGAGCTGTAATTTAGGAAGGAATAAATAAGCACACTTTGCGTTGCCCTCATGTTCATTAATATGAATTAAATGACACAATAATCACAGAATTTCTTTTGTTATTGAGTATTCCATCCACTAGCATCCTTCCTGTGGAAGTGTCTAATCTAAAATTCTGTTCCAAACAGCCTTTAGATGAAGACTTACAAGCTCAGGTTTAGTGCTGACTAGCATCTGTCATTGCCCTTTTCACCTGTATTTGACAACATTTGGGTGACCTTGACTCCATTATTCAACACAGGTATGAGTTTAAAGCAAATACGTGTTTTGAAGTCCAAAGTGGTGTTGATATGTTCACCACTGCCTTTTAACAACAGTGGCTGTTTTATTTCTCCACACAGAGGCCCTTGTTTCTGGAATCAGAAAGGTCATAATCATCATTTCCCATGACAGGAAAATGTGAATGCAATGAACATATGGACATATAGCATGGAATTTAATCATCTTTATTTGTAGAAAAAATAGGATTGAACCTCAAAAACACATCCACGTTTAGTTATTAATGAAGTGCTTCTAGATAATAGTAAAAATCATCACAAAAACAACCACAAGCAAAGATAACACAGGATATCACCTAAGAACTGGCCTAGGAGCAACTGCAAAGTTACTTACCATTTTGTTCTCTCTGGACTCCAGCAGCAAGCAAATCTGGTTCCCCAAGACTTATATCATTAAGTCTGGTTCCTAGACACTCCATGCAAAGATGTTTGCACCATTCTTCTGCCTCTAGTTCTGGAAAAATAGAAAAAAAAATCAGAAGTGTCAACATTTTACTCAAAAAATGGTGAAGTTAAATCAATACCTTCTTAATGACTAGTTTTATGACAACATGCTTGTTTTGAAACATGAGCTATTAGCACAAAGTTCCACATCTATTACTTTGCCTTGATTTGTGGACTTCTAGAATGGGCTTTTACTCTTAGAACCGCATCTTCCATTTCCAAATTTGGTGATAGGAGGTGGAGTTAACAAAAAAGAGAATGGCTTAGTGAGTTTTCAGTGCAGCATATTTCTAGTAGGCTTTCTTGAAAGAAATAATGCAATTCAGAAAAAAAACATTAGATGTAATATCTGAAATATTCGTCACTGCTCTTTAGGTGAATCTGAACTACTAAAGCACTTTCTGTTTCTAAGGGGTTTAGAATATTTTCTAGGGACAAGGGAAAAACAGCAATAAAATGATCTCCAAATGCAGAACTTCCTTCTCTGCTGTACTGAATGGCTATGCCTGTCAAGGTAGTCTGAATAATTGATTTCTTCAGTTCTGTTCACCTTCTTTTGGTTGCAGAGCAATATGGGCATTAGTTGGAACATTTGTATGAAAATTCAAAACCTCCTAGGCCTTTCTGAGTCCGCCATTGCATCCCACTGATGTACAACTGAGAGCTTCCTATCTGCCAACTACCAAGACATAATGTCCCCAGGCATAATCCCCCCTGAGACACCACAGCAGCCTCTCCTCCACACCCAGCCTCATCCTATCCACTTCCCCAAATTAACATCACAATATCTCTGGCATTAGTCAAACAACCAACATCTCAAGTTGGTATTCACACAGTGCGAAACCATAACTAACAAAAATCATGCAACTAGGCTGTCTTTTATTACAGGACAGGCTTCACTAAGTGGAACTTTCTGGAGAGCAGGCTTGGCAACAGGCACATGCTGAGCATCCATTGTCACAGTCAATCTATTATCTGATCATCTTCAGTAGTGGGTGACTCCAGTCATCTAGAAATGTCTCTATTAAACACAGTTTTTTCAGCCCTATTTTTGGGGACATCTGGAAAATACTTCTGTGACAATCTCTCCAAGGTAGTGGAGAGACAGCAAAATGCTTCATGCAAGCCCTGAAGCATCTATCAGTGATGACTCATTATAATTAGTGAAAATTTGTATCTAAGGAAAAATATTTCCATGCTTAATTGGTACAGGCCTCAAATTCTTGCCTGGTTAGGCACAGATCAAAAGTCACATCAACGCTTGCTCAACAAGAAAGGGAGACAGGCATGCAAGTCCAGGTCCTCAATAACCTTTCTGTAACATCCTTTGTTTAGGGCCGTGAACAGTCCATTAATAGATTTTCCCTGAGTTATTCTGGCTATCAGCTGACTGAGTTCCCAGGCAGACAGCTCAAATGATAGAGCCAGTTTTGGGATTTTTTGAGAGCCAAATGTGGTTGTTGTCACAGGGACACAAACAATTGGGGGTGGGCTTCTCCAGAGTGCTGCAAGGTTTCCCTTGACCCTTCCTAATTTTTTGCAGTCCTTGTCTCAGGACACAGATCCCCAGAGTTGGTTTCTCATAATATCTCAGCTTCTGGTAGTAAGAGAGAGAACGTTCTGTCAGTAGTATCCAGATAACATTTAACTTTGTATGTAGGAAGAAAATGTTGAGGTGACAGCGTACTGCTCCTTAACACTTCTACAGATACAGCCTTTTTGATGGAACTAAGGAGAGAACAGGTATATCTCTGCACAGCAATAAAAACTTCGGGATTTTAAAAGGAATAAAATGAATTTCTTTAAAAACCTACCTCCAAAATTCATTTTCACCTCATGCACAAAGAAATTTCCCTCCTGATTTCCCTTCCTCTCTTTCAGCCTTTTCCCTTTCCTTGGATATTTGTCATCTTTTGAACCAGCGTCATGCCTATAAATCATACTTGCCCATGAAGAGGGTTTCATGCCAGGGAGATGATAAAAGTGGACCACAAGCCATGCTGCCACATTCTGGTAGCACTCAGATTGCATGTGGGGGGTAATACATAGGCACATGGGTAAGCCAAGCCTCCCTCAGGGAAGGTTTCCAGCGACTTGCCCAACATTGGCATCCAGCTACAGGTAACTCTGGGGAATCAGTGCAAAAAGGCTGGTAGTGTAAAGATGACAGAGCAAATCTAGTCTAGTGCTCCCCTGTTTCCTTCCCTTCCCTCTCATAGTTTCTTCTCTGCCTTCTGTATTGCAGAACAATGTATGTACTGACAGAATGCATAGGTCTGTATAAAGCCTGTAATTTTTCCTGGAGGATAGTCAGGAGATAACATTTTACATATTTAACAAAATCAGCATTTTGTTACTTTATTTCATTGTGCCAGCACTCAGACTGAAAGGGTACATTCTGGAAATGTAGAATGAGATTATGGTAAACAAACACTAAACTAACCTTTCTAATTTTACGAATATCTAAGAAGAAAGGAAAACATACTGGCATTTCCATAAATCCAGCTTAACATCAATATATATTCAAAACAGGACTTTTCTGTAAAATAAATAAGTTCTATTTAACGTATTCTCACATCACATTTCCAGCAGATTCGTTGGGAAACAAACAAACAAAAGCATTGTTCTTGGAAGCTGCTTCTTGTGAGCGCCTTTGTTTCCATCTCTATTGTTTTCTCTCTATTACAGGAACATCTAGATCTTGAAAGTTTGGATCCAGAAACTGCCTTAAAGAGTGTTTGGCTCTGGCAGTTTAATTTAAGCTGCATCTTCTTTACTGCAAGGCATTGATGATTAGACCCAGATTAGACCATTCTCCAACTGCCACACAGAAGCAACTTATCTTTCTGTGAGCATTATAAGATCACAGCTGCATTTTGCAAACTGTAGGCTATAACATGCATTGTATTGCATAGAACTCAAATTTTGTATCTTACAAAACCAATTGACTTAATACTACAGAAAATATAGTTTCAATGCAGAACTGAACAATCTTCCCATAGAGTTGTGAGGATTTGTGGCAGCTGTCAGAAGGATCAACATTATCTACAAATGTGTTTGGACGGTCAAGGGTGTAAGGGTACTGTGCAAATTAGTTTTACTTAATGCATCCTGATAGCTATTGTTTACTTGGAAGGGACTGCCTTCAACCTTTTTGTTGACAGACATGCGGAATCTTCTTTAGAAGCAGGTGAATTACCTTTCAAAGACAAAGCCATATTTCTCCTTTCATCATGTGCATCTACAAAACAGTTCACCATTGTTTTGTAGCAAGTCTATAGAATGCTTTGTGTTTCTGGATAACAAATATTATCTATAAATTTAAAAATTTATTTATTATAAGTTATAGTACATAAATGCATCAGTCACAGTAGCAATCTTGAATAACGGCTACTACATCACAAAACAGATATTACTGTTACGTCTTTATTTTGATTATATGCATATATTGGAACAGATGAAATATTACAGTGGAACCAAGCCATAAAAAACAGTTGACAAAACTCTTCTCTTTAATGCACGTAGATCAGATTTATTGGTGGTAAATGCTGACTTTTTTAGCTGTAACTGGTAGTTGTCATTGAAAAATTTAGTTTCCTTTTAGGATAACTGAATTCTTAGACTGAATGATAAATTGTGAAACATACTTTCACAGCTATAAATAAAATCAAAGTACTTGTATTTTCATTTTTACTGTTATTTGATTATAAAATGCTGCTATACAAATGTAATGAGGTGAGATAAAATATAAAGAAACGGAAGACTTTAATTAGGCACTGTTTATTGCATAAGAAATATTACTGGGAACAAATCTGTAAACTTGTTATCTGAAAACCCACGCCTTGTTATCGGCAATATTTTCCTGGAGTTTACCTGAGCTTCTAGGTCATGCTGGAGGTTATATGTCATTTCTACTTCAGTTCCCAGGTGATTAAACTGGTGGTGTACCTACTCCAGCCACTGAGGTTGTGTATTGCAAATAGGTAATATCACAGCAAGATAAATGTGGGAGGTTTTGATATAATGGTGATGAAATAATACTTGCAAATGGTATTAGAAACCTAAGTTTGCAATAGTGGAAGAGCTCTCAATTTTCACGGTTTAACCTGAGCTATCAATATAACCACAATAGCCCGTCGCTCACTCTCCCACCCCCCACCCCTGACCAGGGGAGAGAATTGAAAGGGAAGGGAGAAACTTGTGGATTGACATAAAGACAGTTTCATAAATTAACAAAATAACACTAATATACTACTAATAAAATATATAAAATGGAGATAGAATATAAAATAAAAGTTACTCAATGCAATTCCTTGTGAACTCCACCTGCACTGAGCAGCCAGTCCCAGAAAACAACACCTGGTCCTGAACAGCTGATCCCAGAGAGAGAAAAGAGAAAAATGCAGAAAGACCCAGAGGTCTCTGCAAAAGGGCAGGATGGCAAAAGGCCAAACCAAAGAAACTTCTGAACAGAACTCCACTGAAATGGAGCAGAACCGGAACAGGTGTCTGTCCCTGTCCGTCCGGCTCCATCCCAACTCTGTCCCTAGCCAGAAGATCCCGACCCTACCTAAATATGAAGCATGATGCTAATATCATGGAATATTCTTATTGATCAGTCTGGATGTCAGCCAAGGTCTGCCCCATCTATGCCCCCATTCCCAGCTGCCTCACACCTGCAGGCAGTTGCAGAGAGCTCAGAGACTTTGGCTCTCAGACAAGAGTGAAAAACATTAACTCTGTCCCACGGTGTTATCTTCTTGTTCTCAAACTGAGTCCAAACAACGACTGTGCTAGCTCCAAAAAGAAAGGTTTCTAACTTCATCAAGGAAAATTAACTCACTTTACTCGAAACAGCACAAGGATTTAATTGAAATAACATGTATGCAATATTAGAGGAAGATAAGAAAAATTCTCCTTGTGCAAACTCAAACCTCTCACTTTTTGAGCTTACCCTAATGTCAAATATATAAACATAAAATGTTGATTGCTTCCTTTCTGAAACATTTTTATGTAGCTTCTGCACAGATTGTTTGACGCTTCTTCCCTCTAAACTACTACAAAAGTCCAAATCTAACTGAATATTCCTACTATGAATGAAACTGGAAAATCTTACCTGTGTGGATTAGTAGGACTTAGACCTGATATTCTTTACAAAGAAAGAAAGATTGTGCAGAAAAGCCACACGTGCAAATTTATTACTTCTAAAAATCACCCAGCCTTAATTAGAAGTTAACAGGAAAAAAGAGCATAGAATCCCCACAGGACTGATGTGCTGTTATACTGTGCCACATTCAATATATGCAGCAACTTTTTTTTTCCCCACTATAGGTATAAACACTATTCCCTGCAGGCATGTAATTTCTCATCAATATCTTAATGAACTTCTACCCTTTATGAAGATATATATCATCCTTTGATGATACAAACATAATTTTATTTTCTAAATATTTCAAATATGCTATCTAACAGTGTCCCCATTACTCAGGACACATCATGCACACTCAAACACAGATACAAATGCAAAGCAATGTGGCTATTTCTTAGCACTGCTCAGAGGAATATATGAGTAGTGCTTCTTTTGTGTAATAATATAGTACTGACTAACACTGGCTATGCATGAATTAAACATTGTTTTGTTAAATGAGAGATAGGGAGCAATGATGGGGACATAAGTTTTATTTAGTGTAAAAGAACAGAAAATGAGTCTGTATGTACGCTAAAACTTGCTTTCAACTAAATAGTGACAAAGACTTTTTTTAGTGATCAATTATATATGAAGATATTTTATGAGATATAGGACTTTTAGTTTTTTGCCTGTATTTCAACTAATGTTATCTGTAAAGAAACTTTTTTGCATTTTTCTTGGATTGTGATTTTTGAATGTTTCACCTGGAATAGAGTGTGCTGCTATTACACAAGTGTAAATCACGGAGCCAAAATGGAAAGGCAAAGTCATGAAGGAAAACTACATATACTGTTAAATTGTATTATTTTACTGCAAATACTGTATATTTAGTCTGTAACAAATTATTTTAAAGGAAATATGGCAATATCCTTCAAAAAAAAAGTTGTAATCTTCCTCAAATTTTTTTTGTCATTGCCACTTCTTTTTGATAACACAAGACTGTTAATTTTTAACTATTTCCAGTTATTAAAATGTATGCATATTTTTGAATATACCATCAGTTTAATGACATACCCACCTTTCTCTGTACAATTTGACTTTTTTTTTAATTAAGGAAATATTGAATAACACAACAATCAAGCTAAATTAATAATTGCAGAGTATGAACACATGTTATTCTGTAATTTTATCTGTTAGTATATTTTGCTAAGGCACTTTTTTAACTGAGGGAAGATATAGTCCAAGTATTAAACAAAAAATAAACTTTTATTTTCCCACCATTTGCTATTTTAAACTCGTGCTGGCATAAGGATAGCACAGCTAATTACAAAAATCACCAAAAGACATTCATTAGCTATAATAAAATTAAAACTGATATTTCTGCCAAATATCATTCACACCTATCTGGAGACGTTGCAAGGTACAGCACAAATTTGGCTCAGATAATTTCAATTTTTGCATGTATTATACTTGTGTTTGCAAATATCCAACTACGTATCCCTGTAGGTATCTATTTATTGAGGTATACAAAAACTGACATATTCCTGACAATTCCCCCTTCATTTCTGCAAGTCTGATCAAAAGCGCCAGCCTGAATAACCAGCATTCAGCTGTTAGACCATCTACTATTCTGTCTATGACATAAACACATACAATGTGAAGTGAAAGTTTTTGAAGGCAATAACACTATTTCAAAATATTTATCATATTTATGTCACTGTCCATTAAACTGTTTCCCTAAAATAGACTTCAGTTGCACGTAATATCTACTTTTACCTACATTGCTCCTCCCTTCCAGTGGAAAATTGCAGGGAAAAGCACCCTTCACTCATACACTAACAGAAACATCCTGCAACGCTGACTAGCATTCCCTAGTCAAAGTTAAAGCAGTAGGAAACAAAGCTTCCCACCTGAAATGCTGCTTGAGAAGGCAGTTTTCATATAGCAACAGAACTTGACTTGTTTTTAAAAAATGGAGAATGTATAGGAAAATAAAGAAAAATAATTAATCTACAAGAAAGAGATCGCCTTTGCTCAATACTAGTGCTAATGTAGCTATTAAAAAAAGTGAGTACCACTTTACACAGTGATTAGTCCTACAGAAATGAATGATGCCATTCTGGGAAGAAAATGCTATTTAGTAGATAAATTAGTCCTTGAGGGTAGATTTATAAGTATTCTTACAGATTGTGTATACTACTTCATGCTGCGGACTAGTGACTCTCATTATACCATATATGTTTATCAAGCATAAGTATGCCCACCGATGAACAGTAAGCTGATAGAATGTCACTACTCAAAAATATTCCTAGTAAAGTTTCACTCTCAATTAAAACTTTCTTTCAAATGCAAAGTAATCATTATGAAAACCTGCCTGAGCATAGAAGAAACCTTTATATTTTGTCTGAAATTAATAGGCCAGTTAGAAGAATCTGGCATGGGAATTAGACAGTTCCCCAGGCTTGTCAATCCATACCTGTTTCAACAGTTATTAACATGAAAAACAATGGCATGAAAGTAAAATAACCTCAGGCAGCTTGTCTGTAGTGGGAATGACATAAACACCATCAGTCAAGTATCCAAAAATGTCTGTCACCAGTAACATAACGCACAGAGGTTGCTATCACATCAGCTTATGCAACTGCCCCATGATTGGCAGTTAGCAATAGCATTTGTCTGGCTTAAAACTTCATGGTATTTCAGATTTAGTCTACTACAATACTTTCAGAAAAGGCCCTTTTCTTAAATGCATTGGAAATTTAAAACCCTCTGTGTAAACGTGAAGTGTGCCTCTCTCCCATTGTGAAGTGCTTCAGGTACTGGTTTTCAATATACACCACTGTTATCTCTACTAGCATCATCATAAGTATAATAGATACACATATGGTTGCCTGAGAAGAGGCAGTCTGTTTAAAACTGAAGCTCAGAATCCCAATTTTCATTAAGGAAACAGGATTTTTTATTTTTTATTTTTTCTCTTCTTTCCTTCTTTCTTTTTTCTTTCTTTTTCTTTGTTTCTATGGAACACTTTTAAGATTCAGCACAGCAAAACTACGTCCTTTGCTGAACCAGGAAAAGAGCAAATAGATCCAATTTCAATTATGTGTCATTTTCCTCCAAGAAAATCAGAATAAGTCTTGATGAATGCAATCTTACAGAACATACCAAGATTAAATCATTGGAAACTTCAAGAACCCTGCTGAATGATGGCTTAAGGCCATGTTAACTGGCGAATCACTGATGAAAGATTGTTTTATTTCAAATCCTTCATCATTACTTAAGGGTAAACAACTCATCATAGAAGTATAAAGAATGTTTAAATGTAATATTTTGAACCATATAAAGCGAGAACTGCACAGAAAGATTAGGATTCAGGTTTGTAAATCAGAGGTGCTGATTACAGTGAAAAACAGTATCTGAAGATGAAGCTGTAATTTATGCACACTGGTGACCAGTTGCCCATTTACAGCTGGTTTGTGAACTGATTTATAAACACACATAGTACTAGAGGGCAGGGGGTAGACTTCCATTCCTTTACGGAAGAGTTGGGTTCATTCACTAGCAAAGATGGGTCTCCTTTCTGTGTTGCTCACTTGGACTCCAGGCGAAAGTCCTCTTTGGGATCTCTCATGACCTGAGCTAAATTCAAATCCAGGTTCTCCCTGGCTGGTTTTAATGCAAAGAGCAAGCTGGAAAACCAGCTATAAACATAAATGAGTTATTAACAATAGGAATAAGAAAACTGATCACTGTCATTTAAAAAGGAGTTTTATATCACCATCAGAGCACTCAATAAATGGGCAAAAGCACAACATATATGCTACCATATGTTTTTCCTTATTTTCTGCATTAATTCTTTTAAATGAGGAAATGGATGACTTAAATGCTACTCTTCCCTCTGCTTGGAAGCTGTGGCCTACTCCTAATCTCTGCTGCCTTAGAAAAATGCAAAAAACCCCACAAACTCTTGATTTTGTGATATTTGTGGGTAACCTGGGGTTTTTTGACTTCCTCATAAACAAATTAATTTGGCATCAGGGTTTTTTTTACTGGACCCACAATATTACGATGAGACCATAAGAGCAGCCAGATCACAGCAACTAAACACATAATTCTCTCCTTTTTCCTAATGAGATAAGGGCAGGCAGACACTTACTATTCTTCAAATTTTCCTAATAAACCCTAACATATGCATTTGGATAGAATCTTTATAACTTGTAAAATTAATGAATTAGTTTCTATTCCCAAAACCAGTCATGTAATATAGTAGATTGAAGCATGGATGAAAGAAACTTGTTATACAAACCATAGTGAAATTTTCGACCAGTAGTGTTTTATTGACCTAGATAGAAACTTTTTCTGTTTATATTACAAAAATTGACATCTTATTTTACTTCCTTGATTTGATCCCTCATTAAGCCCAGGGTTTATACTGACAAATACATGTATCATGCTTTTAAGTACAAAAATCAAATTTGAATGGAGGTTTTTACATATAGCCTACTAGGAGTTATGAACTTGTAGTTTTTCCTCAAAACATCCATTAACGTCAATATTTATTTCTTCAGTATTCATAGTAATCTTCATCAGCATAAATACAAATTTTGTACATGCTATGATCTATTTAACTCACAAAGGAGACTAAAATTATAAATGTGACTACCTTACAAAAATCAAAATGATTTAAAACCTCAATATTCATGGGCTACCACTATTTCTTAACTTAGCATGCATACAGATACAAGCTGCCTATGAAGTAATTTGACATAATTACATGCAGAAACATGCAACCTCTTTTCTAGCTTCTTCCTACTCACATTTTCTAGTACTATATGATCACAGATTTTAAAAATAAACCCTTAGAAATTAAGATATTAAGCCTTTCCACTTAAATTGTTGTCTTGCCCTATTAACTTTTATTATATTTATGTCTACATTTTAGCGAAAATGGCAATTTTTGATAGGATATGAAAACTCCAGATATCAAGAAATGCATAGCAGGGCATTGCATTTGAAGGACTAGTTAGTGACACATAGGATTCTTAGAATTTCTTACCAGTTGGTCCTTAACCTACATTTTCACCTAAGTCATATTTCTACAGATAAATAATAAACACTCCTCAGCAAGAAGTGTAACTGTCAATATCAAATGCCATATGGAAAGAAAACTAATTATGCTCAACACACATTGGGATTATTGTTAAACAAACGTAATACAGAGAAGTTATGTATCTGAATAATGCTGATTTGTACTTTATTGCTGATGAGTACCAGCAGCATTTATTAACGGGGAGAGTTCTGCTATATCTAGTGACATATACTGGGAGCGCTGCTTCCAGAATCACATAGGTGTCATGGACATGGTACTACGCTTGGAAAAGATTCACACTGTCACTGAGCAAACACATTTTGAAATGACATTGGCTTTTTGAGTTTCCTGCATTAATTCACTTCCCATCACTAGAGAGAATAGAGGAGATAAATGTCAGACACCCTATTTAATTTGCTTCTCATTTTTTCAGCAAAGTGATTGTAAGCTATGGCAAAAATCAGGGTAACCTCCTTTCACATTCAGGAAAACCTACCATGGTAAGATGGTTGATGTTTAGAATACAAAGCAGAAACTACATAGTAAGACATTTTGTCATTCCTACTGGATTAATGTTTATAGGAACACACCTAACACAGACCTGTCATTCCTAGATAGGTTAGCTTAATTATCTAGAGGCTTGTCCATTAGCACATTCAAATATTCTTTCATTTTACATTTATTGGCCATATTCATTTTATATGTCCACAGCACATTCTCTAATTTGATTATTTCAATTTCTAGGTCTAGGCAAAATTATCCATAACAAAACCTAGGCAGAAAAAAAGCAGCTGTAATATTGACTTTATGTTTTATTTATGGAATATAAACTTCAGTTACAGGATTGATTTTCTTTTCCTTGAAATTAAAACGAAATGCTAGGCTATTGAGAGGTTTGGCCAAAGACAAACTTCCTAAAGAAACAGGCAAATTCATACTGTCACTGAGCAAGCACCATTTTGAAATGGATTTGACTGTTTTCCAACAGCAGTTCAAAGAGATATCTTTTGGGGAGGCTTCACAAAGCACATGTCATTTCCTGAAAAAGAGATAATATGTATTAGTGAGCTACTGTTCTTATATGGAAGATAATTAAAAGATCACCTTGCGGACAGACTTGGTTCCCTTTTCTACTTCATTAATTTCAAATTTGCCTTTTTTTTTTTTTTTAATTTCTGATAGTCAACAGGCCTATTTTTTTCTCCTAAATTCAGGGTTATTTTTAATTATGTCTAGTTTAGAAACAAATGATGCTTCATAATAGATCAGTTTTTATTAATTCGTTAATAGAAAAATAATATTATGTCTGTATTTTAACTTTTGAATTACATACATTTTTAAGGAAAGGCTTGGCTTTAAAAAAAAACAAGGAACTTCAGGTAAGTTTTTCACCTTTACACAATCGCTAATTACTCCTTAATGCTACCCAATAAAACAATAGTTTCATAAAGCTGGTAATGACTTTATGCCGCTGCAGTTTACAAAAAATTCATTGCAAAATGAAGTCCAGACACAGATACAACAAGAAATGCCCTACATTTTCAAAATGTACATCTTTCCAGAAAGTAAATGGACCTAGGTTTCTATCATTTAGAAGCAGACCAAGATTCCTCATAATTCTAACTAATATGCAGCTTTCACTTCAAAATAAGGCTCAAATCTTCCTAAGATGTTGGAAGACCAGTACCTGTCATACAGATTTTACTAAATCTGAAGCTTAAACCCCTAACACATGCGGGAACACTACATGAATGCATTGTTAGAAGAAAAGCATGAATACAGTTTGGAAGTATTTACATTACTTTTGTGAACACAATTGTTGCTTCTGTCTTCACCATGGCATCTAGAATAATTGAAATGAGTGACTGCTCAGTTTGAATTAAGAAAAAAAAAATCCATCTAATATGAAGTAATTCGAGACTTGTTTGAAAAGATATAGTGATCTATCTTACTACGTGGTCATAAAAACAGCATTGTAAGTTTGATCCACCAAATACCTGTAAAATTTAAACAAATATGATGTTTATTCTGCTTTCTGGAACATTTACAAATTGAAAAAAAAATGTAAAGCACAAATGCAAAAAAGTTTCCAAATGAAAATATTTTTTTCTGTATTTTTATATGAAATTTTTGTACCAATGGTAGCTGTTCCAGCAGGAGAGAGTAAATTAATATTTTTGCCATAATTGACACCTTACTTGCCTTATTTGCACATTAATAGACTATTTTATAAGTTTCCAAACCAATTAAAATTGAAAAACATATACTAAGTTACATGACTATTTAAAAAATAAAATGTACCTTGCAGTCAACAGCTTTCCTCTATTGTTTTTTCCATTAATTAACTACAGTTTTAGCCTCAGATTAACTTGCAAGAAAGATTTAGTAGCAGTTTGGAGTAGCTGGAATTGTTAAAAACAAAACTTTAAAAGTAGCCATGCTTTAGGAGAGAAAATGGAAAAAATAAAGCTTTTTTAGAGCTAAAAGGCTCATTTCTTTGTATAGGTTAGGATAACATTGTATGAACGTACCTGAACTATAGTTACAGAAAATACATTCACATTTTCCTGTTTCAGTGCAATCTTCATATAGAAAAGACTGAAATGTAATTAATGTCATACTGATTTGAAGAAGAGAGAATACTTCGGGCCACCTTTTAAAACCGTGCTACGTTAAGCGGAGCGGTGATTCTGACTGACAGAGCTTTTTTATTAATTAAGCTTCTTGGACATCTGAAGCACAGCTTGCTTCCTGGCTATAAACTGAATTTTCTTATTTGAAATAAATAAAAAAGAAAAGATTTAGTGCAAGATGCCCAGAGAATTTAAGGCTAGACATCCCAAACTGACAAAGGAACTACTCACAGAGTAAAATTCATTCTGGAAAAAATTCTTGTTTATTTAGCAGGGAAAAGGCCCAAGTCCTGTCTTTGAGAGATTTAATGCTGACTGGCTTGGAACTTCATCCCATGATCATCAATTACTGTAAACGGAAGAATCTCAGTTGTATGGGAATATACCATTTAGAACCTAAAATCTCTGCTAATTGGGGTATTTGTGATTCATTTGCATATCTACCTCAAATCTGAGGATTTTGACCATTACATGAAAGAAACTGTTGCATGTTTGTAACTGGAACCCTATTTTGGAGGTTAACGAACTACTCTAGTTAGATATAAAAAAATAGAGGCTGGACTTAATAACGTTAGACCTCTCAGAAAATATAGTCTCGATAAGACTACTGTATAAACAATGCATAACTACTGGGAAGGAGTTAATAATTTAGAAGACAAATGTGGTACTGTACAAAACTCACAAAAGGACTGGATACTACTTCAGGTAAGAGATAATTTTGTATGCTGCTTAGAGTGACTATGAGGCCATAAGTAATTCCTGAAAAGATTCTTGTAGTTTTCTGAAGGGAGCACATTTTCTACTTTCATTTCAAGGACATAACAAATTATAGATGTGGTAGTATTTTCAAATAGTGAACAATTTGAACTATTTAAATTTAGAGTTATTTCTACCTAAAATTTATTTACTTATGTTCTTAAAGTTAAGTCATAGTTCAGTATGTTTCCCCATGGAAATACTGCCAAACATATTAAAAAACCTGAATGGTTTGTAACAACGTATTAAGTAACTACTTTCCAGGTATGGAAGCTGAGACAACTCTAGAAAATCTCACAAGATTCTGTGGTCAAAAGTCACATAAAACTTTGTCTACCTCTATATACCTGTAGTAGCCACACAGATGGGTTACTCTTAAGAATTGCTTTAGTTCTCACTACTAGGCAGCAGTGAAACGGAAGTTTATCAGCTTTACCAATCACCCTGACTGCAGCTGCCATTCTGAGTGTTCAACAGCCGACTGGGCTGGGTTAACGCTGATAGCAACATCCAACAGACTTCTAGCAGTCTCTCAAATTGTTATGTAGATGGATAGACAGTGAACATTAAATATTATTTTTTTCCTTTTATGTGCACAAATTTGTCCAAAATTTTCATGGCTAGACTGTACATAGAGTAGAATATCCCATGCTGAACACATAGTTAAATAGTAGCACACAAAACTTTCTGTGCTCATTCACACAGGCTTTCTCAGCTTGTCTTCATTCAGCGACAAAAGTGTTTCAAAGGCTTGAAACTGTTAACCTGCTAACAATCTCATACACCTTGCACACTGTAAGTAGCCAAATGTAATGCAAGCTGAATAGTGACAGAGAATGAAAAATAGATTGGGTGTTTCAGTTTGGAGCAGTAAATTATCATGTTATTCATTGAACTCTCCCTAGGCTCAGCCAGCCATACATCATCTGTCAATACTCCAAATTCAATCTATAAATTAATGTCACGACTTTTGTGCTGTCACTAAATGTATGCTATTCTCAGGAGAGGTCAGGAACCACAGAAGTCACATGATTTTAGAGTGTGATATGTATTCACAAATCCCAGGACATCTAACCTACATTCCATGTAGATGAGCAGAAGCCCTTTTATCTCAGCCGATAGCTGCCTTCCACTCCAGTATCAGCAAACTTCTGGAGAACAGGTGAGGTATTACACCAGTTCCAAAGAGAAAGGAAGTAGAAATATGCCCAAACACAATTGGTGCGAGTTAAGCATTTGTATCTTCTATTATTGTTACAGAATGTTTTTGAGGCGGGGGGGCGGGGAATGTAATGGAATAAAGGAAACAATCTAGAAGTCCACAAGCTGTGTACTTCTCTGTTGGCATATTAGTACTGAGTCAGTGACACACCAGTACTTTCCAGAGGAACAGACTGAAAGGATTAGGAGTTTGAGTGAGTGATAAAGTAAATACATGTGCATAAAAAACAAGAGCCTTAATAATACTAGTCCCAATTATTAAAAAAAAAGAGACACAAAGTAAGCGATAAATGTTTACACTGGATTATCTTAAACTTGCTTATTCACTAACAGTTCCTCGATGCATCAATATTTCTTTATATAAGTATTGGGTTTAGACAGCAAGGTTTTGGTAGCGAAGGGTGTTGCAGGGGCGGTTTCTGTGAGAAGACCCCAGAAGCAGCCCCCATATTGAAATGAGACAGTTCCAGCCAGCTCCAAGACGGCCCTGCCACTGGCTAAACCTAAGCCCATCAGCAATATCGATAGCACTTCTGTGAAAACACATTCAAGATACAGTAAAAACTTTGCACAGGAGTATGTGATAAGAAGGAGGGAGGAAAAAATGTGAGAGAAAAAGCCCTGCAGACACGAAAGTCAGAGAAGAACAAGGAGAAGGAGGTGTTCCAGGTGTCCTTGCAGCCCTTGGAGAAGACCGTGGTGATGTAAGTTGTCCCCCTGCAGCCTGTGGATGACCACAGTGGAACACATATTCACACTGCAGCCCATGGAAGATGCCACAGCAGGTGGACCTGCCCTGAAGAAAGCTCCAGCTGGTGAGAGCCCTGGAAGGATCTGTGGCTCTTGGAGAGGAGTGTATGCAGGAGTAGGTTTTCTGGCAGGGCCTGCAACCTCATGTGGGACTCACACTGGAGCACTCCGTTCCTGAGGGACTGCACCCCATAGGAAGGATGGAAAGGATCCATGTTGGAAAAGTTTGTGAAGGACTGTATACCATAGAATCATAGAATGTCCTGAGTTGGAAGGGACCCACAAGGATCATCGAGTCCAACTACTGTCCCTGCATATGACAACGCCACAGTTCACACCATGTGTCTGAGGCATTGAACCTCATGCAAGAGCAGGGGAAAAACATGCAGAGGAAGAAGGAGCAGAGATGAAATGTCATGAACTGACCACAATCCCCATTTCCTGTCCCCCTGAGCCGGTTGGGAGGAAGAGGTAGAAGAGCTGTGAGTGAAGTTAAGCCTGGAAATAAGGGAGGGCTGGTGGGAAAGTGCTTTTAGTTTTGTTTTTTATTAATCACTACCACAGTCTGTTATTAATTGGCAATAAATTAAATTAATATTCGCCAAGTGTGCTTGGTCTGTGTCAGTAACTAGTGAACAATCTCACCATCCTTATCTTGACCCACAAGCTTTTCATCATTATTTTCTCCCTGTGTCCTGTTGAGGAGGGGAAGTGAGAAAGCAGCTGGGTGGGCACCTGGTGGCCAACCAGGGTCAAACCACTACAACATAACTACATTTTCTGTGTCTTAGTTATGAATGTTGTAAATAGAGGTAGGTTTGGAAATTTTGGAAATACAGGTATAGCAGATTTCTTTTACCTGGCAATGCACTGTGAATATTGTCATTGAATATGACCTGCCTCCTCACAGTTCTAGCATCATGTTTACTGGTAAGAGCAGGTGATCATGTTTCTGTCTTGACTCTACTGCAAACCAGATGAGAAGCATGGGAAATTTGCAGAGGCATGATGCTTTCCCAAATTAAAGCTGCATGATTTACAGCCTAGAGCTGGCTTGCAGCCAAGACTGGTTGTATGTAGGTATGAAGACATAACAAAAAAACCCTCACATCTTTATTGACTCTTCCCTTCATTAGGCAATGAAAAATATAACCCCTTGCAGATGACACATTTTAACACAGTGGTAACATTTCTGCAAGTTTTTAAAAGATAACTCTCAAGGCAGTGATGATTTGCTCCAAAGTGTGCTATTCTTAGAGCTGGTTAGACTTTTCTGACTAAATGAAGATTCATCGAGACCTAAATGCACTGTCAAAAATCTACCCATCTCTCTGTCTGTCTGCCTGGCAGGCTGCTGAAGAAACCATGACTTCAGCATCAAAGGCAGTTGTATTATGTTGATGGGGGTCAGAAGCCTAAAAGTCTGGGGAATAATAGCTACACAACAGTAATCAGGCTCTGGAGTCCTGCCCGAATTTCCAAGGAAAACATCTTGTTTGAATTTCCTTCTTCCAAGAACATTTTAAAAATGTTTTAAAATTGCAGTCTGTAGAACACAGGCAGTACTAAATTTGAAACTATACAAATGTACATTATTGCATTTTGTAGTGCTAGATGCTAGAAAGTATAAGCCTAGGAAAGAAATAAAATCTATTTCTCTTGGCTTTACAAAAAACTTCTTAAAATGCAAAGTCTCGTTCACTTCTCTTCCAAAGTACTTACCACAGCAGAGGGCCCTAAAACAAATTATTAAATTAAAGACTACCACATGCATAATACAGCTGGGACAGATTAACCAAGATGGAAAAGACAGGTTTTTATTCTAGTTTCAACTATATGATGCTATGCCATTCCCTTTTCAACCTGAGTCCTCCTGATACATTTTTGTTTCCTTTACTTATGTTCAAAAAAACCTAAACTGAGAAGACATAATGTACCAGAAATTATACACACGTATACAATAATATACATATGCGCATATAAATAGCTATAGCTTATATTCCTTAGGACAGGGAGGCTTCCCAAGATTATTTCCAGCTTTATTTTCTACCATAGACAATTCTTGTTTTCTTCATATTTTTCTTCATGCTAAGCCTTACTCGATATTGCTCTGCAATTTTTTATAACAAAACTTGATTGGTCACAATTGGCTAAATGCCAATCAGACCATCATTTCAAATGCAGTGGTTATTAATAATTCAGATCTATGATCATCATAGTAAAATTCAGGTAATACACCTAATAACCTAAATGATAGGAGGAAAAAAACCTCTTCGATTACAAAGTATTTGAAAAAATCCTAAAGCCTTTTGTATTGTGGTAAGCAAGTAAGAAACTACTTTGCCTCATGTCGAATGACAAATACTTAACCATGATCTGTTTTGCAGACACCAAAGTGCTTATTAACACAGATGTTTTAAAGTTCTTTTTAAAAAGAAAACATTAAATTTGCTTGCAAATATCACCCTCATTGAACCCAACATGTTGTTTCACATTATGATTCCCACACGTAAGAACACATTAAAAAACAGCCCTAGAGAGGTTTTATTTTCTGCATTATATAAAATATGCAACAAATTGAATGAATGATTTTTTTTTTTCAGGACAAAGAAGGCATAGATTTACTCGTGCTCCAGAACATAGTTCATCTATTCTCAGGTAGTGTGGAAAGCCAACTGTGTAATTCCTCTGATGAATGCAAAGGTATGGCCACAGAATACAAGCATTTGGCTAGATCAGGAATAAGTGGATGAAGAGGAAGAAAGAGGAATGTTTCTCTATTTTTCATACTTTTTTTAATATTTCATATTTCTTACTGGTAATAGGAATTGCAAATCCATACTACAAACTCCCTGTCAGAGATTCTTTTGCAGGCTTTGTCACATTCATCTGCCATTCAGTTAATGAAGCTGCATTTCCATTCCCTCTTCTGCGAACTGCTAATAACTCAAACTATGAGGCAATATTATGCATAAAACTCATCAAGATTCTCAGATGGTTTCCAGTAATACTTTTATTATTGTGCGTGAGTGCCTTTTGGCAGTGTAGAACTAATATTTTAAATGCAAGGTGTAGGACATTGTAGGATACGTAGCATGAAGATGTTCAAATACATAATGCTTTATTGCCTTACCTTCTTAATAAATATGTTTACACGATAAGAAATAGATTTGGACTTTCACATTATACTATGATTAAAAAATAACCTAAATGTCATTGAAATTCATTTATGTCATGTTTTGTACAAAGGATAAAACAATATTTCCATACCTTTGTTTCCTAGGTCTAGCACTTATTTATGACACAGTACATTTTTCAAATCCACTAAGAATCTCAAAACGGGATCACGAAGAAATCTTGTTATATATAGGTGCACAAAGTATCACTAATTGTAGATTTCAGTTTAAGGTAAACAGTCAGAAGCTAATAATTTTTTTTCCTTGTAAGCCAAATGTTAGACCATGGTTTTAGACTGCATTCTTATCGTCCTGTGCCATCACACTTATACAGACTTTGTTCTGTTATAAAACATGGAGGCTGCAGATATGATAAGGTTCATCAGATGTTTAGCAGCTTATGAAAGAACAAACAAACAAAAAACAACCCCAAAAACTAACCTAAAACAACAGGAAGCAATTATGAAACTTTCTATGAAAGTCCAATAATCAATTATATACCCTTGTATGCTACATCCTGGACTTAACCATCACTAACCTACTTCTACTCTGCTTACTGGAAAAGGTTACTATATGCTGAATTTCTAGGGCAGACACTTTGAGATTCATACATTTCTCCTAGTCTCTCTAAAATAAAAATTCAGCTGACTTTGCAGCATATACAAGATGAAACTGAAATCTGCTTGCCTCTTTCTGATTACCTTCAGAAGTTGTTCAGCTTCTGCAGGCAGGAAGATTTTTTCCTATTCTTTTACTCTCATGGACTCCTACACACACTCTAAAACGGATGATTCACTATTAACTTAGCTATATTCTTTGACTTTTGTTCCTATGGGAACAGTTTGTATTTCATATAAATTTCAGTCCCTTTGAGAAACACTGTGATAAGGAATGCACATACAGTGCCTGCACTTCAGTATATTTGTCCAGGAAGAAAGCATAATATAGAATTACTCTACTTATCTAGATACACTATGTTAAAGATTAGTAAATAGTGTTCAGAGAAGTTTACAACATATGAACAAGGGTAACTGAATGCTTATCATACCTTCAATACACACAACAATGTAACAAAACTTTAGGGAAAAAAAGAAAAAAATTCAGCCTTCAAATGTTTTGACGTCCAAAGCCTTAAATTTAGGGTTTCCCCTATTGCAGTCCTGGATTGAGTTTATCTTTTTCAATTCACACATTTAGAAATCTTACAGTTTTCCTGCTGATTTTGCTACAGCCCCTGTGCACTCTTCCGCTAGGGTAGAAGTTAACCTTGTTTCCTTCCTATTCCCCATTTGCCCTCCAAACTGAGAATGCAGCAGTGTTCTCAGCTCAGAGACCTGCTGGGACAAGAACTCAAGGGATGATGTCCATTTCTTGTGTCTACTGTTTTCAAATTTAGCAGCTGGCAATTCTAGTAAAACCAAACCAAACTAAACCAAACCCAAAACCAAACCAAACCAAAAACTACAAAAAAAAGGAGTTTGTCTTCCCCTAATATTTTTTTTAAATGCAAATTACTTTTAGAATTGTTTGCATGGCTGAAAAGGATGGAAAGTAATAGTGTAGCACCTGTTCCATCAATGGTTATGACCTTAATATAGGGTGGTATTTTCTGCATTCCTCTCATCTGCTAGTTACACATATTACCAATGTTTGTCAGAAAAGTGTAACAATGTAGTTCAGATAGATAACCACAGAACGAGGACCAACAGAAAGGCAACCAACCATGAGAAACAAGAGTGAAATCCAAAGATTTCTAATTTATAAATGCTAAAGTCAGAATAAAGATGCATAGCTTTAGGCAAACATGAAAAAAAATAAGAAATAAAAGTAATTATTTATGAAAAGGAAACTATTTATCTAGGACAAAATATCTACATCCTAAATATTAATCTTAGAATATAACATTTATAACCATGACTCAGACTGAACTTTGCCCCAAAAGTGGATATTGTTTCAAATATTATGATCAAAAAGGGACAACATAAGAATCCAGAGCAACATATTTAACTTCATGCAAAGCCTGTCTTTTCACTCTTTCATTGGATCTCAAAATATTGTGGCATGTGTAGAAATGCAAACATGCATCTGACCACCAATGAACCACACGCTTTACGCAGAATTAAGGCCCCTTAAGTATGCAAAAAAATAATCACAAACAGAAGTAGAAAAGGCAGGGTCATAAATTTTCATATAACAACCCCTGTCACTTCAACAGAGAAATACACCATCTTTCAGAATATTTTCAACTATATAGGACTTCTTTCCTGCATGCCGAAGGTGAACTTCGTATTCCTCTGTCCAGTACCAAAACGGTATTTGGGAAGCTGTTCTTCACCTCCACCACCTCCATGATCCTGGAGCTTCAAACTCACAGAACAGTGAAAATGGGAACTTTAATCTGATTGATTTTAAAACTTATGTAGCCATTTCTATTGTTAGTAAAAAACAAGACCTCAATGTTTCACTGTAATTTTAATCCAAAACCTCCAGGTTTCTTAGCTGTCAAAGGATATAGTGAAATGACATCTGTCAAACTCTTCAAGCACAGAATATTTTTGCTTCAGAAAACTATCAAGGAGAAAAAGCCCAGCTCATAATCAGTAGTAATTTGGCAATGGCCCAAAAGTTTTCCAGTACAAAAATGAATTGAATTTGTGCCTTTTTTAAAGGAATAAACAAACGGCAAAAATATCTTTAAAAGGAAAAATATGTACAGAACTAAAAAAAACACATTGCTGAACAAATTGTCACTTGACACCAAGTCTTTCATTTTCAACAAAGCAAAACTTTTTTTTCCAGTTATAACAAGGCTCACTTATCACAGTTTGACTGCACTCAGAAAAAGCTGAAAGCATAAGAATATAGAAGAAAAATACTGTTTATTTCATAGACGTATACAAGAGATATATCAAGGTAATCATCACAGCAGTAAGAATTCAATAAATTCAAATGGTAGAGTCAGCCAAAAAAACTGCAAGAATACTAATATCAGTTAAGCTATATCAATATTGTGTCATGATGGATAAACCCCTAAACCAGAAGTTTCAAACGGAATAGCTGATTGACTTTAGCAATACTCCAGTTGTATTTTCTCCACAACTTGTGTAGCGGAAGTTTTAAGGGAATGCCAAAGCATAACCTCTTAAAAATAGTGAAGATATTTCCTGATTGCAACAATTCTAGAACTGCAATTCATGCATGCCTGGAAATAAATGAACCACATCAGTTCACCTACTTCTATACAGAATGGGGCATTGTACTGAAGAGAAGCCAGGCAAATATCAGTATCTTGGGGGATGTCTGCATCTGTTTTACAACTGCAGTTTTAAGACTTCTCTGTGATTTTGCCCCTTTGCTTTTTCTATACTCAAATCACCAAAATCACATTTCTGCACCAATTCAATTTGTCTCTCATCTCTGAATCCATATTACTGGCAACCCCCAATTTGATTATGTCAATTGGTTTAAAAGTTCATCAGGTTTCCTCATATTCTGTCATTTAGAAACCAAAATAAATTTTACATGAACCTGTGCTGGTGGGTCCACTGAGCCTAAAAGAGCCATGGAATTGTAACAATTAATATTGTGCCAGCATCACTAAAAGAAAAATCATGCTCCACTATGGTCTGACACTGACCTAGTCCAACCCAGAAACTTCATCCCTTGAAAGCTAGCTACTATTCAGGCACAATCCTCACCATGCTAGTAACTTCCATAGTAGCACCGTAAACTTCTAGCTTTATTCAATATTCATGTCCACCAATTTCATTTTCTTGCTGGTCCTGCATAGCCACCATTGCTCACTGCATCATATCTAGAAATTTAGAGAGAGTTTACAGGGCATGTCAGAATGTCTTTCTCAGTGCAGACACTTGAGTTACTGCCACATTACAGATATTAGGCTTGCAAGAAGAAGAGCTTCACAATAGATACATGTGTCTGAACATAGCTATATCTACACAAAGCCAGCATAATTACTTGAAAAAAAAAAACAACCAACAAGAAAAACAACAAAACAAAACACATCCCAACACCTTTTTTTTTTTTTTTTAAGGTATTAGGGAAAGACAGCACCTCAAACCCAATAGCAAGCATCCAGGGTTAAAAGAATTTCTCCATTTGCTTGATAATATACAGTGGACTGTTGGAAAACCAAACCAAACCAAACCAAACCACAAACCAAACCAACCAACCAAAGAAACCAAACCAAAACCCACATGGGAATGGAGAAGGATTTCTGTGAAGCTGTGTGGAACCTCACTGCTTTACCTCCTAGGAATTTTCCTCTAAATTTTCAATCTGTGTTGCTCCTGAATGGTCATTGCAACACAGACTGATACTGGGCATATATACTGTATTTGTTCTTGTGATAAGGTCACATTGTATCTTAAAATCTTTCCTTTTTTTTTTTTTTCTCCTGTAAGTATTTAAAAGACAAAAGTAAGATCTTTTTAACCTTTATTATGCTGAATTAAATACACTCAATTTCCCCAAAATGCTTCATTTTTCTTCACAGTATTCTGTTCCTCCATTTAATCTCCTTATTCATTGAGTAAACTTTATATCAAGTCTCAATGTGTTAGCAACCTGAGAGTTTTGCATTTTCCTGTTTCTAAAGCAACTCACAGTTTCAAGATTCTTGATTAAAAAAAGAAAAAAAAAGTTAAAATTCCCTTAACAGCAATAACTTTCACATGATTTTCAGGGAGGTTGAAACTGAGACCTTAGCGTGTTCCTTGCTAAGGTGGCAGCAAATTCACATGGTCTGAAGGAGAATTCTCACTTTAGAGTCTGTCTTAAGTCTGAGTTACAGACCACTTTTCATGCTATTTAATCAGCCATGACTTGTCGTAAGTTTACTTCCACTGAAACAATTCTGATGGTAACTGAGACAATTTGAAAATGTTTCCTGCTAATCACCAAAGTCACAAGACTCTGCCCACTAGAACAGATGTCAGAAAGAGATATAGTGACAGCAATTGGCTTCCTTCTCTCCTCAAAGAGGGATGATTCTTCTTTAAAGACCTGTTATTCCATGCTTTTAATCAGGGAACTGGAATATCTGAGACTGGTTTGCTCTTCAAAATATTTCAGTAGAGCTTCAGAATTGAACAGATTTCTACAGCTGTTATAGATGTCGGGAATACTGCTTGTAGTGATGGGAACAGCTAGATGATAACAAAAGCATATGGAGGAATTTTGTTTTTCTACAGAATATTTTCATTAGCAAATGAGGACTACCAAAAATCAGAGGCTGCTCAGATGACTAATTTGCTGAAATCCTAACAGAAATATGGGGACCACAGCTCATCCAGAGCTCAGAATTGCCAGTAGCTGTCTTGAAGACATTAAAGAAGCTGAGGGCCTAGAATCTGAAGGAGCTTCAGAAAAAAACTCATAGCTTTCAGGTTTTCTGGGGAGGACTGAAGAGTTCTGTATCTTTAGAGACCTATTTTAAAACAGAATAGCATTTTACTGTGTTTAATTCCATAATTAAGAAAGCTAAGTACCAGAAAAGTGTGCTACTTTTCATCACATGGACTTTTAGACTGCACAGAGAAAAATATATCAGCTCATTATATCAAAACCAAAATGATATGGTTATTTTAAAACACCTCCTGGTACAACTCCGACAAAACCTGTGCCTCACATTGTTCAGTCCGATATAAAACCAGCTCAGCTTTGAACATTGCTTCCTCCTCCTTTCCAAGAAATTATTGACTCTATGCTCAGCAGACCTTTTGCACTGTGTACAGCGTTACTGTCCTTCAATCTGCCCCTGGAGGTCAGGATGATAGGAAACTAAGTACTTCCTTCTGTATACTTAGAGACTCCATGATGGAAAAAATGTTCCTATCATGAAACTTTTGGTTCCTAAATAATTCAAGCTCAAGCAGCTCTGATTCTTGAAGATATTTGACTGAGTCAAAACCACTTGAGTAGTTCTTTCCCATTGAAGCCATGGATAAGAATAGGTGTCAGTAAAGATATCATTGCATTAATCAAAGTGGCCTGATTTGTGACCGTAAACCCAATGTGCATACACCCCTATACACCATGAGGTTGTTAAAAGTCTAGGCATTGTCCCATAGAAACCACTGCCACTAAACTGAGAAGGTAGATCATAGAATCTTAGAATCAGAGACTGTCATGAGTTGGAAGGGACCCACAAGGATCATTGAGTCCAGCTCCTGTACCCGCATGTGACAACCCCACAGTCCACACCACGTGCCTGATGGCATTGTCCAGTCTCTTCTTGAACACTGTCAGGCTTGGGGCCGTGACACCTCCCTGGGGAGCCTGTTCCAGTTCTCCACCACCGTCCGGGTGAAGAACCTTTGTTGATGAGAAGGTCTACAACAGACACCTACTGCAATATCACCTGTGTCAGTCTGCCCTTCGATCTCTGCCCACAAGGTCCCCACTGTTTTTGACACTCCACCCAAGGCTCCATCCACTCAAAACACATTTTTGCATAGAGCATAGCCTTCAAGTAAGGCATCTCATACCTCTTATCTTGTTAGAACCTTAAGGTACTTGTGTCTTGTATATACAACTGGGTTCAAGGTTAATGGGTTGAATCATGGTTGTTACAGAAGGGGTGAATGGGCCAGACATGCTGAATTTTCTTAGGTTTGACCTTTTTTGGTGCAAGAATACTGAAGTTATGATTTGCTGTCACTCTTCAAATATACCTGCACCATAGTACTTCTACAGAAGGAATAAGATCTTTTCATTAGAGGACACAGGGAACATGTGTAGGCAAATGGAAAAAGTTTCTGTAGAACAGATTACAGTGCTGTTGAAATATAATTAAAATGTTTTTATTTGATTATTAATCATATTATAGAGTCATTATTAGTTACACACATGAGAAATTAAAGTCTTTTTTGTGAACTATTTATTTAATAATCTGTTAAAATTATCCTAGAACACCACAGATTTTCTATGTGCATGTTTTTAAATTTAAATTAATAAACAAAAGTCTGTCAATCCATATTTTGTGATGGGATGTACATATCACTGTTCGCAATACTTGATCCAAAAACTACATAATTCATGACCATACACACTTTTAACCTGTCTCTTCCACATTTTTTTGACTTTTGTTTCACTGTATTTAAGTTTGATTGTACACCATGTAATGTTTATATGATAATCTTAAGATATAATTTTAAAAGGTGCAGTTTCAAACATCACTAAACAAATATAAACATTATAATTAAAAAATTACTCATTCTTTTTAAAAACATCTATTTTTTCGGGGAAAATGTACCCTAGGGCACAGATATGTATAACTGCATTTTCAAACAAGAAATCAGTGCACTTCAATAGTGCAGAGTTCAGTGACTCACAAGCAACTATCTGTCATTATATACCATGATGCTGAAGTCTGTTCTCAACTTAACTCATTCATTATACCATTTAGCTGTTCAAATCACAGACTGCTTGACATCCAGCTTTACAATATCCTGAGTTTTTGGCTGGTATTTACCTCTTATTTACAATGGCTTGATAATTATTAGTTTAGTAAGTGCCTATAGCAAAACTTGGTAAAAGAATGTTTCACATCTTTACTTAATAAAATTTCACAGTTTTTTTTTACTCAATTTTACCAGTTTAGCTGAAAATCTCTGGTCTTTATACCATCTGCATGCTGTCGAAGATAAGTAATGGAAGAAAGAGCTCTGTCCCAACACCTCCCAAAGTATATTAAAAAAATAAAAACAACCAACCAATCAACCAACCAACCAACCACCAACAACAAAAAAGCCAACCAAAAAAACCCTACCAAAAACAAAACAAAACAAAACAAACAAAAAAACCCCCAAAAACTACCAGCCTCCCAAAAATGTAAATCCCAAACTCCTAAGTTCGTGTTTATAACAGACACCTTCAAACTAAGGATTTCTATCTGGTGTTTTAAATTAATTCATCTGAGCAAGACTTTGATGTGTTTGATGATGTTTGATTTCTTCAAGCTAGAGATGCACTACCAATTGCTTACCTGACTCACACGCAAATGTCTTTGACGTCTCATCATGAAAGATAATTGCCACTGCATGCTTCTTTGTCTCTCGAGGCAACCTCGTTATGTTTTTGATGTTGTGCAGCTCAGTTACCTTAAAATAAAGAAAAGTAATTTAGGCCAGCGTATAAGTACTACAAATAACAGTACTAACCATAACTACTCGATTTTTACTATAATGTGTTGGTTTGCCCCTAAGACTATTTACATTTATAAGTCTTTCAGTTGACAAAACTACATAAATAGGTAGAGTCTAAAGTTGCTAAACTTTCTATAAAATGTAATGTATCAAAAAGTGAATCGTCTACTTCACTATAAAAATTCTACTTGAAAAGATAGTTATTACAACGACAAGAAGACAGTCTTATGATTATCCTATAATATATTTTTCAATTTCTATATTCATGCAACTTTTATCAGTTTCAGAATCTGCATCAAATACATAACCTAATGTAGGAACAGCAGTGTCTTATTAGTTAAGGGGAGTAACTTAATTATCATGCCAATTAGTATCATTACATTTGTAAGGATAGATTCTCATCTGTCTTTAAAGCGTAATTGTCACCACCACAAGAACTCCCAATTTTATTTTATTTTTCAAATATTAGAAAAGCTTATCAACAAAAAAAAATACTTTTGTTGCAAATTTACAGCATAAACAATTCATTTCCATTTTCTTTCAATGCAAGTAGATAACTACAATTAACACAAACGGGAGAAAAATGTTATTACAACCAGGGCTGGTAGCACAGCCTGTATTAAACTACTTAAGAATTTACATTATAAAATCTTTCCTCAGTTTCTTGGAACTCTGGGCAAACTTTATCTGTTTATAGTTAGCTTTTCTGGGTAGGACATCTGCCTTGGGCAGAATTTTTTTTTTTTAAATGTCATGCATATGAGTTTGGCCATCTATGACTAGAGATAAATGGACTGAATGCGGGTGTTTCGTTTTGCTTTGCAATTCTTATGCTCCCTGTGCATAATGCTCTAGCATTCCTTTTCATATGCTGGAAATAATGCTTTTAAGAGATAAAGATTCTATATGATGCATTAAAAAAAATGGATCATGTTGGGACAAAGATTTGTAAAAATATATTGAGAGAAAATGAGCAGTGAGAGCCATCAAGAAGCCGGGGAAAGACACTGAGATAAAGCATGAAGTGGAACGTGTAGGTGCTGATGACAAACCTCAGACCAGAACTGGAGACTGGTATGGAGCCTCTCTTGACAGCCTCCAGCAAAACTCACTGCAGTTTGTCAATATCTCTGCTGTAACAGGTGGGCCAAAACTGGATGCGATACTCTAGATATGGTCTAATGAATGCTTAACAGAGAGAGATAATTGCTCCCTGTATTGACTGGCGATGGTTCTAGTCATACAGCCCATGGAGCTGTTGGCCATCTTTGCTTGCTGACACACCAAGCCCCAGGGCCCTTCCCACAGGGCTGCTCCCACCCGGTCTATCCCAAGCCTGTGTCATCACAGGGGCTCCTCTGTCCCAGGGTCAGCACCTGACACTTGCCCTTATTCAGTTTTACAAGGTCTCATCAGCCCGTTTCTCCAGCCCATTCAGGTCTCTGGAAGGCAGCCTGACTACTGAAAACATATTGATTGATCCTTCCCAATTTGCTGTCTACACAGTTGGTGAGTGTGTGCTCCATCACCTCCTCCGTGTCCCTGATAACAATACTAACCAAGAGGTTAGTATAGAGTTTCCAGTATAGACCCTGGCAGTTCTGCGCTTGCTACCAACCTACAGGTATAGTATAATCCATTAACCATGACCTTCTGGGTCTCACTAGCTGACCAGGTTTTCATCATCTGGACACACACCAACTTAGATGATAACATCCCAGCTTGGATAAAAGAAATTGCCGAAGACAATGTCAAAAGAGTTGCTAGAGTTGAGTACCAAATGACACAGAAAAATCATAGACAGCTATCAGATTGGTCAGGCATGATTTACTCTTGTTAAATCCATGCTGCTCTTCCCAATTACTATCCTCTCCTTCACATTCACAAAAATGTTTTAAGAGGACTCACTCCATGGCTTTTCCCATAGGCTGAAACTAGCCAGACAGACCTGTAGTTTACCAGGTTGATGTTTTGGCCTTGTTTTTGGACACAGGTGCAAGTTTTGCATTGCCATTTGGTTCCTAACCTCTTATGATTTTATTTTTGGTCACGCATTTTCAGGGCTTTGCAAGAATCCATTTATTTCTCTATTTTTTGCTTGAGGGAAAGAGAAGGGTTGAACAGCACAGATACCAATGTCCCATTAAAGGAATGACTAAAATCTCTGTTAATTTTCCTTGACCTATGTATGGTAAATGATCCAGTATGTGAGAGGCCTCCTATGGCTTACCCAAACCACTAATCTCAAGGAAATCCCATAAAAAGGAAAACAGATCACTAGTAGACAGAAGAGACAGAAGACTCTAGAATTCTAAACCTGAGGGAATAATACCAAATCCAGAAGTCATTACTGAATTCTGAAGACCCAGAAAGGCCCAAAGTAGGGCACGGAAGATATGGGTCTACTAGTTCTGCTGAACAAGAAGAGGCTATGAGAGTAAAAGATTTTAAAAAGATTCAGGACCAAAAAAAAAAAAATCCAGGTTATTCTTAAATATAATTTATATTTTTAAAATAATTTAAGGAAGCACATAGCTTTCTTCTGTAAGGTTCAAAAAAACAACTGACAGTGCAATATGAAAGGGAAAACAATAGGAAGAAAAAACCTCAATGATTCTAACACAAGCAAATGAAACAGAAAGTGGTATTTTTACGTGTGTATGCATGTGTGTCTGTGCACACCATGCAGAAAACAAACCTTAGATCTTGTAATGCTAAAAAGACAAAATTTGTCTCTCTGGAATAGCAGGAAAGGAAATAGAAATCCTTTGAATGGTGACAACAGGGTATATCAAGCCTTCTTCCAGTCTCTCTGAGACCATAGAGATCTATTATTTCTTTAACATTTGAGCATTACAGATTACTGAAAGATCCTGCAGTGCTGATAAATTTGATAATAGGTACAAACTACATTCCTGACATCAAAACTAAATAACATTAACAGTAATTTTTATTCAATACATAACTATTGGGAAAGCATACCCAGCCATCTATAAAGATGATTTTATGTGTCCTCTTGTTAGCAGCACATTAAGCCCATTTTATATAATATATTATCAGAACTTTTTATTATGCAAGATCATTCACAGTAAGGAATATTGTCAGCACAAAATGGACAAATAAAGGATTTTTATTTTATTTGCTGGTTGGAATTTAATGTCTGAAAGAGATACTGAAAACATCACCAAATCCTGACATGCTGCTTTTCGATACCCATATGAAAGATTTGGTTGAACAAGGCAAGTGAAGAAAACCAGCCTCCATGCCAGGGAAAATGGGCTTTGTTTTAAACACACGTGAACTTTCCTTTGTCTCTGGAGTCATACTGTTTCCCTAGACAGCACAGAACTTCTAACAACTCCCATGTGACAGGCAGAGAATCGCACAGATTGCCTCTTCCAAACCCTGACTTTTACTTTCTTTATTTAAAGCAAGGCTTTTTGAGCTATTTATAGTTTCACACAGAAGTCACATTCCTCTTGTGTATGCCTTTCCACAAAAATGGACATATTTCAAACTATCATGAGATATGGTGAGATATCTCTTTTCTTGTCAAATGCCTTAATGGTTTAACATGAGCAGACAAAATATTTCTGCAAGTTCAAAAAAAAAAAAGAAGATAATTTAAAAAAAAACAAAAACAAAATTGTATCTTTTACCTTGAAATGGTGTGTTTTACAAGAACTGAATGTTTTCCTGGAAATTATACTGTTTTAGTCATAACAAGGAATTGATACAGATGTTAGTTAGGAAAAATAACTGATTTTACTGGGCAAACTAACAGAAAAAAGAAAGGAGAAAAAAAGTAACTGAGCTTTAGCCCTCAGTCCCATCATTGCATCTCAGAAAGTGGCAAATTTCACAGCATCACAGAATGGTTGAGGTTGGAATGGATCTCTTGAGGTCACCTGGTCCAACTCCCCCTGCTCAAGTAAAGTCACCTAGAACCAGTTTCCTGGGACCGTGTCCTGATGGCTTTTTAATATCTCCAACATGGGAGACTCCGTGGTGTCTCTGGGCAACTTGTGCCAGTGCTCAGTCACTCTCAAAGCGAAAAAATGTTCCCTGATGTTCAGAAGGAACCTCTTGTGTTTGTTCATTGCCCCTGGTCCTGCCACTGTGCAGCACTGAAAAGAACCTGGCTCAGCCTTATCTAAACTCTTTAGATGTAGAAAATACTCACTGATGAGTATACAATGAATGAGCCTTCTCATCTCCAGTCTAAACAGTCTCAGCTCTGTTACTCTTTCCTCATAGGAGGGATCCTCTAGTCCCCTCATCATTTTCATGACCCTCCACTGAACTCTCCAGTATGTCCATATTGCTCCTGTACTAGGTGCCCAGAACTGGATGTAGCACTCCAGGTGTGGCTGAACCAGTGCTGAGTAGAGGGGGAAGGATCACTTCTCTCAGCCTGCTGGCAATGCTCCTCCTAATGCAGCCCAGGGTACCGTTAGCTTTCTCTGCAGCAAGAAAATATTGCTGGCTTATGTACACCAAACCACACACAAGTTAAAGAAGCAGTTCTACTCATACCCGTTGTGCAAGTCAATAAGTTGACAGAAAAAAAATGCACCAGTTAACATCTCAGAAACCCAAGTTGATGCTAATAACAAGGGAGGCCATATTATCGAATAAGCGCCTCAGTATTTGTATTGGATATGTAATTTTTAATATAAAATAGATATAGGAATTTTTGCTTCCATGTTCATTTATTGAAATTGTACTGTATGTTTCCCTCCACAATCAGAGCAGAGAGATAGAAGCATGAGTAAAAATACTGTGAAAGTCTATCCTCCCACTGCCAGAGAGAATTGAAGTTAATCAATTTCTGAATTCTGGGTTTAATGCCAATGAAGTATGAGTCATTTCTCTACTCACTGAACATTTGCAATTACAAAATAAACACCTGAGAATTTATATTGTTTTGTATGAAGGAAAATGAACTTTGCCTTGGCAACCATACTGCTTTATCTCAGTGATCTCAGTATGTTTTAAATTTTTATCTATTACTTCTTCGAAATAAAAAAATACATAAATAAAGTTTTTTTAAGAGGAAAAATGTATCAAAACTATGGAAAAGACAAAAAAATCCTAAAAAAGTCATAACTTTCCTGAAATAATTTACAACATCTCTTTGCAAACTTTAAGAAGGTTTTAGAGGACTAATCAAACTGAAAATTTATCAAAAAGTATTACATTAGGCAAAACTACTTTTTAAAGCAAGGAATATTATACAAACATTTGCTCCCTGTGATATCATAACTGACTTGTTGACAAAGTGCAGTCTAATTAATTTAAAACATGGCTGTTCTTCACAACAACAAAATAGCATTCTAGAACTTCCTAGGCCATTGGTAATGTTGTAACAGTAAGAATGAAAGAATAAAGGGAAAATGTAATGTGCTATTACACACGTAAGAGTTTTATCGCAAAAAAAGATGGAGATATTCTCACTGATTATACTTTGCCTAAAACATTAAAAACAATCCAAACCAACAAAAAATTTGAAAATCAGTTTTCCTGTTTCCCCCCATTTGTATCCTTCTAGAACAAAACTGACTTCAACAACAAATACAATCCATAATATCTGTTCAGTGAATAATCTTGCAAACAGTTTTCTTCCTTACCTTTATCCTTTATGATTTCTTCCAGCAGGCTATATAGATGCTTTTGTATTAAGCTACGATTATGTAGTTTACAAATTCTCACTAACGTTAGTATTTTAACTTAGACTCTCTTTTCTCTACTAGACATTGGTGCTATCATTTATTGCAGTACTCCATATGGTGCTCAGTGTAGTACACGTTAGCGACTCTTAGCACCTGGCCCATTTCTCAGTTCTCCTACTCCTCATCAGTAATTCCTGCCTCGTACATCCATCATTCAGCAGCCCACACCTACATTTCCTTACTGTTTTTCTATGTGGTTTCTTGGTCTTTACCTATATCAGGCTCTAAAACCATTTTTCTGGTTTCTAGAATGACAGTGAACATTGGTTGAAGAAAAGATATGGAATAATAACTTACATGTAACAAACATTTCTTTGCCAAGCTTCTTTTTTTATTCCACTTTTTTTTTTTCATATATAAAAGTTTCATTTTTCTTTCTTGGGAGAGGGGGCAGGTTTGACACAGGCATATCAGATATATCCAACTCCTTCACTTCTGGTTAATTTTTGATGAAAGGACATAACCCTGAAGGGCTACAAGGCAGGAGAACTTGTAGGACTGGTAAAGGGAGCATTTCGGTCCTGCAAAATTAAGCTAGGCTAGGATTGCACTAGGATCTCAGACTACCTGTCAGTGTTGGTTTCTCTAACTTGCTTTTTCTCACAGTCAGGAATTTTGATCACCTCACAGAACAGTTAATCAGCAGTTCAGGAAATGAAATGTACTTGGTCTGCATAAAAATTTTGGGGGTGAATATCAGATTGTTCACCAAAACACAAAACTTCTTTACAGAGGAACATCGAGCACTGAAGAAGAATGTAAATGAGCCTATAGTTGTTTTCTGCCACCATTTCTCATACATCTAGAGCACTGAAGAATTCCCCTAAGATTGCTTCACTTGCCATCTTCATTGTTTTTATTTATCTTGTTTTGCAGATGGGCCCAAAACTTAAACATGTTTTGTGCTGGTATAGCATCTCATCTAAAAAAAGCACCACTTTCAGAGCTTCTGCTTGCTTTCTTTAGGTAAATGTTATATAGGAATAATAACATCAATAATCACCAACACCTTGACACCTTGTAACTGCTGTCTAGCCAAAAAAGGGGGGCGGGGAGCAAAAAAAAGCTGTCTGATGCTCTATATTAAGACTACATTTAAAAAATTTTCTATATTTTTTTACTTAAAAAAAGAAAATAACTAAATAAATAAAATAAATAGGTACAATAGAGAACATGGCATCAGCCTTAAGAGCAAGAGGAAAAGTTGGAAAGGACTCCTCTGAAGGAACTGACAGTTAATAAACTGCACATCACATGGTCAAAGAAGTAAAGGATCAAAGGAAGAAGAGAGCTTATGCCCTCATTTGGGGAAAAAAAAAATACAAACCCCTCAGTTTTCTTGAAGATTTTCCCTATCCTATGTCTTATGACAATCATTTGTACCCTGAGAGGTTCACAGGAACTTGAAGTCACCTTTCTATACAAACATCCTAAATTTGATGTGAATACCAAATTGCTTCCATTCCCTACTGTGTCAGAATGCCCAAGCATTGCCTGATGCCAGGGGACTGAGTTACAAGAAAAACTAAAGGACTGCTCTAAATTAGTTTTCATGCATTTCTGTGCCAACAGACTTGGAAAAGAAATGAAAAACATCATGATAGGTTTCAGAAGTCTAAACTCACTTCTCCCTAGCTAAAACAATTGCTGTCTGATTTCAGAAAAGTCATGCTGTGTGTTCTTAGTAAATAATTAAAGTGCAGCAAAATTATTAATATAAGATTTTCTGCAGTAGCAGGTAGCAATCGCCTAAATCCAAGCAAGATACACAGACATAGGCACAGGCATAGACAGTTACCTCTGGCTAGCCAGAAGAGATCAAATAATAAATTACTAGTAATAAGCTTCAGATCCCTCTAGAAGTGCTTTAGCCCTTGCCTGTCTTGACATGACATTTCAGAACTCTCCCACCCTCCCAGCCTGAGCACTGGCTATAACTACTCATCCATGCCAATAACTTATTTTTACATGGGAAAAATCACACATTTTTTCTCTCTAGGAGGCTGTTACCCATGTTATAGCAACCTATAGTCTTCTTTTTGAAAGTCTAAAATACAGGAATCATAGAATCATTTTGGCTGGAAGAGACTCTTAAGATCATTGAGTCCAACTATAAACAGTTACAAGAGCACACTTCCATTATGTTAGAAAAAAAATTGATATGACAAAGCAGCCACTGTCAGTGCAATCTAAATTGCATACTTACCCTTTAAAATGTTTGGGTGGCTGTTTTCCTTTTTTTTTTTTTTTTTTTCTTTTGATTTTTGGCCATCTTAATTGGATTCTTAGATGTGAAAGGCTACTAAATTACAAAATATGCTTAATTAAAATAAAGGCTCAGATTAACTGGGATTTGTTTCTTTTTAATGGTCAAGTTAACATATTTCTGATTACTTTTTTTG
The DNA here is from genome assembly GCA_013399365.1 of Pampusana beccarii. Taxonomy (NCBI): domain Eukaryota; kingdom Metazoa; phylum Chordata; class Aves; order Columbiformes; family Columbidae; genus Pampusana; species Pampusana beccarii. The sequence continues at coordinate 839,845 of VWYH01004272.1, read as the reverse complement.
GAAGGATTTTAGGAACAATTCAATACACTTTCTCTTGAATCCACCATACTTCATCACTGATCTACACTGGACATGGATTTGTTTGCTTATTGTACTAAAAATCTGCTCTAGTCAGGGAGCTGAACATCTAGGATCTGCATTAACCACTTTTATGTTACATGGACATGTAAAGACTATATGTGCATGACAAATCTAGGGCTCTGGTGTTCAAATTGCACATTTAAATAGATCGAATAACTCTTCCACAATTATAGAAATATTATGTCCAAATCACATATTACACCTACAGCACTACCAAAAAAAACCCCAAAACTCCACAGTAAATAGGAAAGGAGGACCAAGAAAGACTAAAACCACAAAAATCATTCATAAAATCTCAAACGTGTGTCTTCCATACAAAACTGTGAGGGAAATGATTCCTCAGTTCCATCTACTGAACGCTGTTTCCACTGTGCAGAGCCCTGGAAATTGTTTGGGCAAAAGAAAAGGTCTGAATTTACATAAATGGATTTCTGTTTTGCATTGCGCACTACCTTCCTGTCATTTAATTTATGTCTAGCAAAAATAGAAGCAGAAAAGAGAGCTACAAAATGTAATCGTTCATCCTCTTATTTCTTAATAATGGCCCACATACTACCATCTGTTGTGTAATACCATGCAAGCAGTAATGTAACAGAGCAAAAGGCAACACAGTGGCAAGGAGCAGGGACTCTACTGAGCGATGCCCAGACAGTAGAGAATTACCTCAAACCAGAAACAGTATGCCAATGATAAGAGATCTATATAAGACGCAAGAGCTCTGTTAACTATCATAGCAAGAAAAGGGCAAAGGAGGCACCAATATGCTAGCGTTACTCTGAATGCTGCTGCCAGTCTGCAAAAGGAGAAAAGGAGAAGCTGACCCATTGCAGATGAGAGGACTGCAGAGAGGAGTGTTTCAAAGACACAAAACATCTCCCTCAGCTCAGTCTTCAGTCACCCTATCTGCAGTTAGCAGCGGCTCCTTTTACGTGATTAAATCCAATTGCCACAGAGCAGAAGCTGTAACAGCTTCAGACAGAGCTGTATGTGGTTTTGGCTCTTAAAAAAAGGCAGTGTGCTGCCTGAAAAGCATAAAGACCTTTGGGAATGGGGAAATGGCTGCATTAACAGAAGCACAGCTAGTATACCAAGGAAAGTGACTTTTTTTCTTTAGTCAGCCCTCATTAGATCACATTTACAATACTGTGTCCAGTTTCGGGACCCTGATGCGATTGATAAACCAGAACGAGTTCAGCAGAGGGCACCCAGAAAAGCCAGAGCTGGACCACCTGCCCTGTGGGGACAGGTTGAGGAACCGTGGCTGCTCCAGCCTGAAGCAGGGATGGCATTGGGGGCACCCAGTGCCTGCAGGGAGGTTATCAAGGAGACAGAGATGGGCTCTTCAAAGTTGTGCCTCATGGGAAGAAGAGGGACAATAGGCATAAACTGAGACAAGAGATGTTCAGCCTGCATGTGAGAAGCGATGTTTTCACCATGACAACAGCCCAGCAGTGGGACTGGCTGCCCACAGAGGCCTTGTGGCCTCTGTCCCTGGAGGTTTTCAAGACTCAACTGGACAAAGCCCCAGGCAAACACATCTGACCTCAGAGCTGGCTCTACTACGAGCAGTAGTTGCACAAGGGACTTCCTGAGGTCCATTCACATCTGAATTAACATGCGAGTCTGAGAAAGGGATGCCAATAGATCTGTAAGGCTATTTGGACTTTATGGGTATTCAATGTGAAACACGTTTTCCTGACTTCAGCATGTTCTTGCACAAGAACAGCACATGACAATCAACAATAGGACTAAGGGATACAAGAGACTGCAAAACAAGACTTGTGGTTAAAAGGTATTAAGAGGCAGAAAAAAATGAAAAACATATTCACTGAAAAATTAATAAAACTTAACCTACAAGATTACAGGAGGAACGTAAGAAAGGAGAAGAGAAATCCCAAACTAAGAAAAGTGAAAGGATGGATCACAATCAATTCACAAAGAAAACAGAAGAGTTTTCCTTATCTCTGCATGCAGATTTATCCTTGGAAGAAGATGAGCTGTTACAGTAACAAAACTCCCCAGAATTTTGCCAAGGAGTGGTAAATCAACCTCCACATGATGCCTCTGGGGCAGGTCTCCAGCTGCTGTTCCAGAGGAATAAGGTTTTAAGAAACTGCTAAGAAACTACTACTAGGTACACGTTCATTCCTATAAGCACTAAAGGGAAACCACATCTATAACAGTAGTAAGAATCTTAGCTGTTAACTGGAAAGGTAGATAATACAAAAAAAAAAAAAAAAAAGGGGACAGAATGAATATATACGTTAAAAATAAATCAAGTCAGGGCAAGGAAGTGAAGTTTGATGACAAGAAATATGCATAGATCTGATAGCAGAGGGATACTGAATAATTTTTTCTTGCCCTCCAGAAAAAATTGAGATTTTAAAAAAATGAAAAATTTTAAAATTTTCAGCATTTTTGGAGAACATAGACAACACATTGTGAATTTAGACTGAATATAAAATAACTATACTTTAATATCTCAAAATTTAAATAAATGTAACAAAAAGAGAAAATCTGAATTTTTACCTTAACTCTCTCTTTTCTCTAAGTCTTCACTATTTCTAAGTATTGCTGAATATCAGTATTGCCGACATCACATGGGCTACCACCTGGGTATCCATATTCATGCTTTGTTCTAATTGTCCTCTTACCATGTAAACAGTTACAAACTCTTTACCTCAAGGAAATCTAAAAAAAATAAGGATGCGAACCAAACTTATTGATTGGCTTTTGTTATTCCACTTTAAATGCTATATTGTTTCACAGTGTCTGTTAGCCAAACCTACCAAGGTAGTAAAAGCATATTAAGTCATACCAGCTACCTTTAATAGGCAAAGAAGTGGGGATTTTGCCAAGCCAAGTTCCTTTACTTTCTCTCAAACTTCACTGCTGTAAATACCGCCAGGATTGAACTGCTGCCTAATCCGTAAAATCAACCAGCCAACTGGGATTATTCTGGTTTTGGCTGGTAGCCTGGTGTTTTAAAGCAACAGTTAAAATCTGGTCAGTTCATGTGTATGTGTACCTCTTTCCTTAACAAACATTTTAATTAAGATTTTTAATACTGAAAAAAAAATAAAACCACCTTTCACACTTCAAAGGCTATTTTTACAGACAGTCACTTGTAATATGAAAATCCCAGTTCTCTCCAATCCCATTTCCTCACTATCCTAAACAACCCTTGAAATGTGTTTTCTAACTTGACCTTCCATTTTGGTGTACAAACTGAATATCATACTACTGTGCTAGTATAGCATTAAAAAAGGGAGAAAAAAAAACAGCCTTCTGTAAAAGTGAGTGTTGACAAAATTTAAAATAACTAATGCCTTGATACTAAAAGAACACTCTAATTTGAACCTGAGGTTCACATTTGAAAAATAACACTACACTAGAGAGATAGCAGACAGGAAAGATGATTCGCAACTGAAATAAAATAGGTTTCCCAATTATCTTTCCAAATTTCAGCTACAGTAAAAATATACATATATTTTTTCAATATCATACTTCCTGTTAGAGTTACTAGGTATGCAAACAGTAGCACTGTGCTTATGCTTGAAAAACAAAACGGGGCATTTCATTACTGTAGTTTAATTATCCAAGTAGAGTAATAAGACAATACTTCACAATGAACATGTAAATGAATTAGATCATTATATGAATTTTAATAGCCTTATGAGGCTACTAAAATACACTGGACAGTTAGAACCTCTTTCCATATTTAATAGTTTTCACTTTTAACATTCTCAAAGTACATGATTATGCCCAGACCTTTTCAAGTTTTGGCCCAAAGGTATTGCTTAATTAAAAGGAATATATTGGTCTTCAAGTAAAAAAAAAGGAGAAATGTACTTTTCCAAAACTTCCATTTAAATTTTCCTCCCGATTTATTTAATTTGGTTGACCTGTAATAATTTCCAAACTTATCTTGTTAGATAAGCTTAAGTAAAAATAACTGTTTATATAACACAGACCACATCTGAAAACAAATTACAAGCAAAGACATGCTTACAAAATGTAACTTTGCTGAATGCAATAAGTGATGGGCATAGCATTCTTCCTGCTAAACTGCTAGGTATAATCCTAACTATGAAATCTCTCACCACATCAACAAACTGGGTCAGGAGTTTTAGAGGATACAAGTAACTGCAGGCTTTCAATGCACATAAATTATTTTGGTTGCATCTGTGATATACATTATGCCAGTGGCTGAGCCCAAGGTTTAACTCCTCTTCCTATCCCTTTCAAACTGTGAAAGCCTCCAACTTAAGCTGTAGCTCCCTTTGTCCAGATCTTGAAACCGTAGGGAAGCCTTGGGTCAAAATTAGGTGAGAAAGGCTGGCTTACTTCCATTGTACCACTCAGAGGGGATAAAAAAAAGTCATGGTTGAGAAGCACTTCATGACATAGGTTTTAAAGACCTCTCAGATGCTGGGTATCCACTGAACTACCAAGAGCTATATTGAGAAAGAGAGAAATTATATTAGCCAGGAGTGGAGAAGTGACACCATCATCTTTGCTCTTCCCGTTCCTGGCTCTTTTCACCTGATCCCAAAGGTGAGGAAGCCACACACAAGCACAGGACTCAGCTGGGGGCTCTGCCCCAGAGCCAGCTGTGGACAACAGCACATGGTACAAACCCATACATGTGCATATACAAGCACAACCACAGAAATATCCACTAGCATAAATTTTGTTTTTGGAATGGATTAAAACAATAAAAACAAACCCACAACAAATGTAGTATTATTTAGAAAACTTTACCCCCACTGATTTTAAAGGGTGTAAATGTCTCTCAGTGTGTTAAAAGATAACGCTCAAAAGATAACCCTCATCAGAACCCAACAATACCAAAACTGGGACTTTACTGCTATTCTTGAAAATTGGGCATTTCATATATTCTGAAGCAAGTATTAATAACACCATATTACTTATTACATTGTTGATGCTCATCAGAAAAATACATCAACTAGATGAAAAACCTAAACTCAGCACATGCCTATACATGTCAGTACACATACACTCAAGGTGATTCAGAATTCTTTAGGAGAAAAATATGAAAGACAGAAAAATGCAATAGAGAGAACCTGAGGGGAAAAAAAAAAGCAATAGAGAGCACTAGTTCGAAAAAGTAGAAAAGGAAAGATTCTGAATAAGAATGTAACCCTTTGAGCTGGTTTTGGCTGGGATAGAGTTAATTTTCTTCATAGTAGCTACTATGGGGCTGTGTTTAGGATTTGTGTTGGAAACAGTGTTGATAATACAGGGATATTTTAGCTACTGCTGAGCAGTGCTGACACAGAGTCAAGGCCTTTTCTGCTTCTCACACCACCCCAACAGCAAGTAGACAAGAAGCTGGTAGAGGACACAGCTGGGACAGCTGACCCCAACTGACCGAAGGGATATTCCATACCATATGACATCATGCTCAGCACATAAATATGGGGGAAGATGAAGGAAGGAGTGGAGGTTTGGAGTGATGGTATTTGTCTTCCCAAGTAACCGTTACATATGACGGAGCCCAGCTTTCCTGAAGATGGCTGAACACCTGCCTGACGGTGGAAAGTAGTGAATGAATTCCTTATTTTGCTTTGCTTGGGTGTGCAGCTTTTGCTTTACTTATTAAACTGTCTTTATCTCAACTCATGAGTTTTCTCACTTCTACTCTTCTGATTCTCTCCCCTATCCCACCAGCAGGGAGTGAGCGAGCAGCTGTGTGGTGCTCAGTTTCTGGCTGAGGTTAAACTACAACACTATTCTTTAAGGATATATTTTTTTTTTAAGAGATAGTATTAATTTTTTTACAAACTTTTTGAAATATTTTCACTTTATTTACTTCAAAAATTAACTGAAATTTGTTAGCTGATAATTTGGAAATTATTTTAGCTTAATTGTCATTGCAGATAAATTAATTTTGAATATCTATTACGACAATTACATACAGCTTCATTTTCAACTCTAATGCATTTTTAATAACCTTAATTAGCCAATGATTTGAATTTCAAATTTCCTTCCATGAAGAAATAAAAATTAGATAGCTTTGTAACAATTTTCCTAATAAATTGCTCTTTATTTACGTTGCAAAGCCTCCCTTACCAAAAGCAAATCAAAACCTTAAATGAAACTTAGTACTCATAAGACTTATTATATTTCACCTTCCTTTATTAACAGAAAGTGAATTACAGTGACAAACCTGTCTGCCCTGCCCGGTACACCATAATGTGATGTTTGTACCTTTCTGCTTTCTTTTAAAGCTACTGCACAAGAGACAACACCTCTTCCCATTTCCACATCAAAATGGTAAACATTCCTCAAGCAACGCAGACACAATTTAGAGTAGCTTCAAAGGAAAGTGTTAACACTAAGAAAAAAAAAAATCTCACGTAACATTTCTTTACTAGTGTTATAAACAGCAGGCTAGATAATTAGGTCTTTAACTTTCATAATGAATTTTTATTATTTATGTAGTATACTTACCTCCTACACTTGAATAGTGAGAATAGACACACACACAATATCGGAAAAACAAAAAAAAACAACCCCAAAAAGATGCAGAGTCAAGCATTGAAGACTGGTAAAGGAAGACTTAAGTATTACTTTGACTACTACTTCTGTAGGTCTAGTCCCCCATTTTCCTGCTGTTTGTATGGCAGTGGACCTTTATGTTTATTGGCACCCCTCCTAATTTTATTATGCTAAACATAGTCTTAATTATATGATCATATTTGATTTTTCACAACTATTTTTCGCCTTGGTCACAATAAATTATAAGTACCATTCTGTTAAATAGAGACTTCATAAATTTTGTTTGATTCTCATAACTTCATACCATTTTTCTGACTTAATGGTATACTGGTTACACCCTGATTTCCCTCAGACTTCTTCGATAATGGTCATGGTGTGGATTATATTGACAGGGAAGGAATAAAGAAACTGTATGGTGAAAACAAATGAAAGTAAAAAATATCAAAAGGGAAGGGAGAAACTTGGATTGAGATAAACAGTTTAATAAAACAAGAAAATACTAATACACTATTAGTAAATATATATAAAAAATAGAAATAGAATAGAATAGAAAATTAAAGATGGTCAATGCAATTCCTCATGAACTCCGTCCACACCAAGCAGCCAGTCCCAGGAAGCAGTACCTGGTCCTGAACAGCCGATCCTGGAGAGAGAAAAAAGGAAAAAAGGCAAAAAAGGCCCCGAGGCCTCTGCAAAACAGCAGGATGGCAAAGGCCAATCTAAAGGTCCTGAACAGACCCCTCCTGGCTCCAACAGAAAGAGTGAAGAAAGCAACAAAGTGAGAGAGAGTGAGACGAGAAGATCCTGATTCTTCTAAATATGAAGCACGAGGCTAATGGCATGGAATACTCTTATTGATCAGTCTGGATGTCAGTCAAGCTCTGCCCCATTTATGCCCCACTTCCTCGCTGCCTCACATCTGTGGGCAGAGAGACACACTAGGAACATGAAGTATATTTTTTCCAACACTAGAAATAACTGAAACATATGCAGGAGAGGGCAGGACGCATTTGACACAACACATGCAGCATAGAGATATATCAAGAGCTTGTAGTGACTTTAATGACACATTCTTCATAGTTCACAGAAAAGTCTAGGTTGGAAGGGATGCTGGGGAACATCTGGTCAAACCTTGAAAGCAGGGCCTTAGATTAGGTTACACAGGGCCCTGCCAAGCTAGGTCTTCAAGATTTCCAGCGAGGAAATACTGACCTCTCTGGTCAGCCTGCTCTGATACTTAGTTGTTCCCGTGGCTATTTTTTATTTCTCCTTTTAGCCAGGGAATTTACCCTGAAGCAATCTTTGCCATTGCCTCTTGTCCTTTCCCTCTGCATCCTCTAGAAGAGAGCACCTCCGTTTCCTACCTCAGCCACCTCATCAAAAATGGAAGGCTGTGATTAGAGCTCTCTCTTCACTAGTGCAAACCCAGTTTCTTCAACCTTTCCTCATACGTCACATTCTCCAACCTCCAACTTCCTCACTGGCTCGCTGCTGGACCCTCTTGGTTTTTTCAGTGTCTCTCTTGAATGGGGAATGAGGGGATGAAAACTGGACACAATATTCCAGGTATGGCTTAACAAGCACTCAGTAGGGAGGAACCTTCCTAGTTGATAGTCCTCAGTCTGCTGCCCATACTCCTGCTGAGGCAGCCCAGGACATGGTTGCCTTCATCACTGCCAGGGCATATGCCTGGTTCAGGATTAGCTTGCTGCCTAGGAGGACCTCCTGGGCCTTTCAAGCAGAGCTGCCCTTCAGCCACTCAGTCTCTAGCCTCTTTGCCTGCTTTGGTTATTAGGTCTCAGGTGCAGGCCTTCATCTTTAGCTTTGTAGAGTTCATGGGGCATCCATCCTGAAGATATTAAAAACCCAACTGGACATGGCCATGAGCAACATGATCTGCCTGATGTTGCTTTGAGCAGGAGAGTGAACTAGATGGACACCAGGGGTCACTTTCAAGCTGAATCGTTCTATGGATCAATCACATTTTGGAAGTTTTACATTACAAAATTATTTTCCTTTTTTTTTCCTATCCTACTGAAATGTCTAAAAATTCTTCCCCATCCAATAATATTTTTACAGTAAAACATTCAATCTTCCAGCTTGTTCTATCATTTAATGTAATGAGAACACAGGCTACTATTTAGACACCTGGTTTTTAAGGGTAGAGTATCCTTTTTGCTGCAAAACTGTCCACACACTCAAATACTACTATGAATTTACTGTGATAAGTGTACATGGATCTTCATATAAGAACCAGCACTAACACGCCTGGGAGTTGCTTTGTGTTACCAGTAGAGACTAAGATATTATCTTTACTTTTCCCACTATTTATTCCCTCCTTGATACACTGCTGAGGAATTCAAAGCCACCCATTGACATAACTTCTTTATTTATCCTGTGAATTGACACTTCTAATTAATACTCTGTGCCTTCAAGGTTTAGAAGTATGAATAGAGACCTACACAGGAAAAGACCAATAGGGTCATTAAAGCATTTTAGGTCCATGCTTGTAGGAGCTCAAGTCCTGTCAGCATGTTCAGCTTGTAGGTTTCTTCATTACACTGTTAAGGAAAGAAGATTTTATTGCCTTAATACAATCGTTGTTGAAAAAGATTTTGTTTTATTAGTTTGCATGCTGCCCTTTGATGTGCTCAGACTCTATTAACAGCTTTATTACCAGCACAGCTCCAATTATTCCCGCAATTTGCTTTTTGGTTCATAGAATGCTTGCTTTGAACAATTATGTTGTTCAGATACTTCTACATTTTAAGAAGGATCTGATAATTATTTCAAATCTTTTTGTTAGCTGTACAGAACTGAGCGATTTTACTAACAGTTATTCATTTAAATAGGGTTCATTTTAATCTCATCAGCCGAGTAATAGCTGCCCATGAAAGTAATGTCCTTTGTAACCTTCCCCTATCAACCAGATGATTTTGCTAAAAGACAAGATATTACTTGAAAGTTCTGTAAACAAATATTTGAAGAGAAATACACGTCAAAATGGGGAAAAAAAAAAGGATATAGTTTTCAGGAAAATTTAGTGTTCTCTACTTTGGAAGACTCAGTAAAATAAGGGTGTAAAAACCACACAAAGTACATTTGGGCATTTCTTTCAATCTCAAAGAGCAAAGACTTAAAAATAAAAAGTTACATTCTCAATTCTTTGCAGATAAATATTTGCAAAATATTTTTCAAAACAAAGATAGTCACACATACACAGGGCTCCTAAGAAAATTCTACATTGAGATCATTGTTTGGAAATTTTGTGAATTAAATCCTGGTCTATAACATAGAAACACACCTTTAAACAAGGATAAGGGGAGAAAAGGGAAAGGATAAAATGGTCTAAGTTTGGGATTGTTCTCAAAGTGAAAATCCATTACCTGTGCAGGTAAGCAAATCTTCATAAGGTATTCATTTTTAGCTTTAATCTAATATGATTTTTTTGAGTGAATTCCCAGATGGGAAAATAAACTTATTGAGAAAATATGGATCAATTAACAAACGGTGAAAGCTGTCAACATAGCAAAACCAGACAGGTTTGAATTTGAGATTTTGAAAAACAGAAAGCATAAACATAAAAAAAAAAGGGCAAGGAAAGGGAATTCAAATAATATTAAAATCTGGATGCAAACGAAGTGTTTTATCACAAAAAGCACAAGAACTCAAGCCTAGCAGTTACATTTTGATAGATGTCTATCCAACTTCCCTTTGAGAATGTCTTTACACCTGGGAAGCAGTGCAATATCATGACCAATAATAGTAGTGTCCCAGACTGTAGAGGTCCATAAGAAGACTTGCGTAACTTCTCATTTGTAGTGAACACGAGCAACACAAGAAGCTGAAATACTCCGCAATAAAGTAGGACTCTTGGGCTCCAGTAGAATAAATGGTAGGCTAGTTCACATTTCTTTAGCAATGTGAATCTTTATTTAGGCAACCTGACAGTGGCCAGAGAACACTGAGAAAAAAAAAAACCACAGCCCAAAGGTAACTGAGTAAGTGGAAGCAACCAGATTCTTATAAGGATTATGATAATGCTACCATATGTAAATATTTTTATTTTCCATTTTACAGTCGTAATTAAATTTGAGAATAGTATGGGCTAGCACATAGATGTTTGTGGCAAAATTTAATGTTTTTCAAAGTTATTAGGAATTCATTTATCCTGAAATATTTTGAAGTGAGTAACCACCATATGGTTTAAGGCCATGCCAATTAGAGAGTAGCAACTGTGCTGTAGAAAAATAAATATCTTATTTTTCCTCCATACTGAGTTTTTAAACAGAAAAAGAACCTGTCCCGTCTTTCCTCTTACAAAACAGAACTACAAATGCACCACAGAAACTCTGGGTGTGTGCTTGTGTGCACACACGCACAGGAGATCTTATTGCCAAGAACTGTTCAGGAAACCGCTGTAGCTGATATAAGAACTTGCCATAAATCACTGGGATAGCATTACATAAATCACCATTTTCTGAAACTAGTATTGTCATTCCATGTGTTTCTTCAGGACAATCAAGCAGTGAAAGAAAAAGTGTAATGCAGCTCCCTTTGTGTGGCCCTCACCACAAATTTAATTTAGTAGATTACAGTTAAATGTTACTGCTATTCTTTTTCTTGATTATTTTTCATTTTTGTGGACATATACTATATAGCATGTGATTAAGACCATCTGTTCCACTTATATTTTTGACTATCAGAAGTCATTGCTAAAATATCGTGCAATTTATTGTATTTTGCATTTACAGATTCACCTAAAGCACATTATAACTGAGCATAATAACAGAAAACACAAATAACAAAAAATATCTAAAGATCTTATCCTACTTTAATCTTGCTAACTTAAAACTCAAAACCTTAGAGGCAGCTGTTGTTGACATCGTCTCAGCAGAACAACCTCTCATATTGGGGGGATTAAGTCAGTAAATCCTGAACTTTATGCCAGACATCACCTATCTATTTATTTGAAGGGGAAGCACACCAACATTGACATGTTGAAGCTTATCTTGCTCCAAGACAGCTGTATCTTTTCAGGGACAGACTCAACTCTCACCACCTTCAGTTCATGTGAAGGTTATTTACCTTATTAGTAAAAGAGAAGCATGAACTTGTGGAACTGGAGATTTACAAGGAATGGAAGGATCCACATCTGTTGCTTCCCATTTTGGAGTTTACCGACTCCTATTAGTAATTCAGCTATGTCACCTTTAAGTTCCATTTGTGCTCTTGAGTGAATATGTTCTCCATACTTTGCTAGTGACCTTTCTGTGCAGCTGGGCTTGAAGTATCTATGATCACATTTATGACACAGAGACATCTCTGCAGAATCCTCCCTTGCACACCAAGCATGCCAGTTTCCTCTACAGTAAACCTCAATGCAAACGTGTTCATTTCTACTCTCTTTCCTGCACATTTCCTTTATACTCTGTCGTTTGGATGCATAAGGTCTTTGCCAAGCCTTTTGCTCCTGATGGGTCAGAATCTGTACTTACAAACAGTCTTAACTCTTCCGAATGGTTGCTCTTAAAGCTCTGCTTTGCTCTTTCTAATTCTGCTTTAACAATTAATTGGCCAACTGTGAAATGCTTTCAGGTTTACTTGAATACATTTCAGGTTTTGAGGTTTCATGTCTCATCTGTAGTAACCTTCACGTTGCTACTTAGCCATCTTGACTTCCTATGATGTTCCTGCAAGCCCCTCCAGTGGGTAACAGGCACTGGTACTGTGTGTGATCAGCACACCTCCAAAGCCTGAAAGAATTTCACTTTTTACATCCTTTTTATCTTCATTTACAAAAATGAGAAACCTTTGTTATCCATGCCCTCTTTTAAGCTGGTGAAGCTGTGGTGTCTGGTTTTGGCCCTTTCTGATAGTGTAGGAACAGCTCCCAAGAACATGTCCACCCCTGGGGATGGGTGTAGAGCTATTTCCACTTTATGTCCTCTTTGGAGAGGGCAATGGAAGCAAACACAGCTGTTCTGCACAACCTCTGCAATGCATGTTCAAGGGAAAACAGTACAGCTAAGCTATAACCTACCTGAGCAAGAGTGTAATGATCTAAATTTACAGTAATGAGAAGTTTTAATTTGATACCAGAAACTGTAATGAACAGATGAAGTCGTGTTTCAACTAATGAATGTAATATTCACTGTTACTGTCAGGAGGCACTTACCTATAAGGACTAATGCCATTACTGTTATTTGTAATAAGAAAATTACTGGAAAAAAGCACCAAAGCAATGCACATCATCATTAGAGAATTTACAGAATAACAAATAGACACATATTGTCTGGATACAGGAGAGTGTGTGGGGGGGAAAGTCCATTTTCTAGAGAGGTCAGCTTATTTTTCCATTACTAAATATTTATTTAGGATATGTAAACCAGAAAGTCTCTATTTTTAACTCTTGTAGCTTTGTGCCACCAGCCCTGCCTTTTTTTGCCTTTTTTTGCCCTTTTTTTTTTTTTTNTTTTTTTTTTTTTTTTTTTAGCCCCGTTAAGTATAGAAGATATATAGCCATCTAGGTAAAGTGCTTTAAAGAGGAATTTGATTTGAGCTACGTTTCAAGCTCAAACATGGAAAAGCGGAGACCTTGATGAGTTACTTACACTGAGGTACTGCTTGTGATCCTGAATACTAATGTGAATGCAGATAAATCAAAGGTATTAACTGTTGTTATGTTTCCACTTGAGAGGTAAATTTTTTTCCTGTACCTCTACATAAGAAAGCTAGAAAACATGTACAGTACAAGCTGGTAAGGTGATGTGCTCTTCCTAAATTTTCTCCCAAGGTAACTTACACCAATCTGAAGGTCTGAAGGACATGAGTTCCAAGCGAATCCCGGTATGTTCTGAGTCCCCCTCTGCACCACCCATTTCTTATACTTGCTATAAAGAGATCATACAGGAATAAGGATCTCAGGGTTGATGTACTTATTTTTATATGAATATTAGTGTGTGATCAGAGCCTTTCACCCTTTCAAGTATGCTGTCCTTTCATAAGGAGTCAGGCTTGCAACTTGTATTTTAAACTTCCTTAAAAAACACCAGGTCTCATTTCTTCAATGTTTAATATTTTTTTTTAATTTACTCTTAGAGTTCAGAGTTACCCTTCAACTTTGCACACTAGATGCTCTCCTTATATTTTGTGAATGAATGAAGAAACATGGAATTTCAAACAGTTTTCATTTCCAGGTTGCACTGAATAGCAATAAATATGTGTTTTGAACTACTTCAAAATACAACAAAGCAATAAAGCAACTCCAGAAAGAAAGAGAATCAGGATATTTTGATCCAATATCAGCAACCAAATACCTAAATTTGCTCTGATAACAACCTGCATTGTTCCCTCAATAGTCATATTTGATAACTATTCAAAACTCATGAACATCTACACTTCACCACTGTTTCATTTTTCAGAATGGAGGCAATTGAGGAGAATAATCATTGTGAAATAATAAAATATCCTTTAAAAAAAAAACTCAAGCTGAGAATAAGATTTAGGATTTCTATTTTCTGATAATATAACTTTAGAAATGATCTGATGACTTTATTTGAAAAATGGGTATAATCCAAGTGAATGGATACAATTCTTTTTTCTCTACAGTCAGAAACCCTGTATCCTTTTAAATAGGAGATGGCATCCACTTCTTTTTCTTCCCCCTCCCTGCCCCCACAGAGTGGAATAATACGAATAAAAGGGCTGAAAAAGAACAACACCCTCCTTCAATTTGCTCGTGTTACATGCAAAGGGCCATGCTTCCATCAGCGCTCCAACATATAGCTGCATCTGTATCTACGTTATTTTTTTAGCCTCTCAAACGCTTCTTACATTTCACATTATTTTTCTGTAAAGACAACAGTTGAGAAGCAACATATAAAGCGTTTTTGAGTCCTTTTGCACATAAAGTATGCTGTAAGCAATAACATACTCAAAAAATAATTTAAAAAAAACCCCAAACCCAACACCACAAAATCTCCCCCCAATGCCCACACATGCATCCTTCTGCCCTGTTGCTAATCCATATAGACTTCACAGATAATGGATCTCCTTGGCATTGCAGCCATCACTACAGCTATTGCATTGGACCTGGCTAAGGTGGAGCTAATTTTCCCCATAGCAGCCCTCATAGTGCTAGGCTTTGTATTGGTAACTAGAACGGTGTTAACAACACACTAGTGGGTTTTATGGCTACTGCTGAGCAGTGCTTGTATGGCAGCAAGGCTGTCTCTCTGACATTCCCCCTCACCAGCAGGCTGAGGATGGGTGAGATATTGGGAGGAGACACAGCCAGGACAGCTGACCCAAGCCGACCAAAGGGATATTCCATACTATATGACATCTGCCGAGCAATAAAAGCCAAGAGAAACAAGAATGAGGATGGTCATTCATTATTATGATGTTTGTCTTCTGGACGAACAGGATGTTTGTCTTGCGTACTAAAGTCCTACCTCCTGGAGAGTGGCTAGACATCACCTGCTGATGGGAAGTAGAGAATAAATCTTTTGTTTTCCTTTGCTTCCGCATGTGGCCTTTGCCTTTGCTTTACTAAACTGCCTTTACCTTGACCCATGAGCTTTTCCCATCTTATTTTCTCCCGCTGCCCTATCCTGCTAAGAAGAGAAGTGATAGAGTGGCTTGGTGGGCACCTGGCATCCAGCCAAGCTCAGCCCACAACAGTCCTTTCTGGAGCCCAACATCGGGCATGAGAAATTCCAGGTAAGGACAGTAAATGCAACAGGTAATGGGCAAAACACGGGCTCAATACACCTAGAAAACAAAAAGCAAACCGATCATGGGGAATTTCAGTTGTAATTGTGGTGAAGGCACAAGGGGTAGATTGTGTGTAAATTGTCCACTTCTGTTTGGTGTTGTGATGATCTTATTTTGATTTTAGTGTAGGGAATTCTTTTTTACTTGTTGTGAGTGAAGTTTGTGAAGATTGTTTGATGAATGTGGATTTTAATGATAATTCTTAAATATGTGATTCACAAAGGCAAGGGGTGGAACGTATTTGGTATGTATGGCAAGGTTTTGGTAGCTGGGGTGCTGCAGGAGTGTCTAAATGCTTCTCCTGTGTTCGATAGAGCTCTAAGACGGACGCACCACTAGCCAAGGACAAGACAATCAGTAAAAGTGGTAGCACTTCCGTGATAACTCATTTAAGAAGGCGGGGGGGGAAACCTGTGAAACAGCAAATGCAGTTGGAGAGAAGAGTGAGAATATGTGAGAGAAACAGCCCTACAGACACTAAGGTCACCGAAGAAAGAGGAGGAGGAAGTGCTCCGGGTGCCAGAGCAGAGGTTCCCCTGCAGTTCCTGGTACAGATCATGGTGAGGCAGGTTCTCCCCCTGCAGCCCACGGAGGACCCCACACCAGAGCAGGTGGATGCTCCCAAAGGACACTGTGACCCTGTGGGAAGCCCATGTTGTTCCAGGCTCCTGGCAAGACCTGTGACCCATGGAGAGAGAAGCCCAGGCTGGAGCAGGTTTGCTGGCAGGACTTGTGACCCTGTGGGGGACCCACACGAGAGCACTCCATTCCTGAAGGACTGCACTCCATGGAAAGGATCCACACTGCAACAGTTCAAGAAGAACAGGAGCCTGTGGGAAGGACTCAAGTAGGACAAGTTTGTGGAGAATTGTCTCCTGTGGGAGGGAGCCCACGCTGGAACAGGGAAAGACTGTGAGGAGACCTCCTCCTGAGGAGCGGAGGAGGAAGAGAAAATTATGAGTAACGTTCAGCGCAGGAAGAAGGGAGGGGTGAGAGGAAGGTGTTTCTAATATTTGGTTTTATTTCTCAATATCCTACTCCGATTTGATTGGTAAGAAATTATATACATTTCCCCAGGTGGAGTCTGTTTTGCCTGTGACAGTAACTGGTGAGTGATCTCTCCCTGTCCTTATCTCAACCCATGAGCCTTTTGTTATATTTTCTCTCCCCTGTCCACCTGAGGAGAAGAGTGACAGAGTGGCTTTGGTGGGGACCTGGCATCCAAACAGGGTCAACCCAACCCAGCTATCAGCTCAAACCATCCAATTAATCCTTTTAAAGACCCATCATTAAGCTACATTTTGAAAGTAAATGTTTTTTGAAATTTAAGTGGAAGAGAAGAATCGCTTTTACTTGATGTGGCACTTCTACACATGGGAGCAAACATTGCCGTGTGGTACATCACTGAAGGTGCCAATAGTTTAGTACACTTCAGTCCTAAACCTGAATACCAACATAGGATCAGAAATTGGATTTCTGGCAATATGAAATTACTGTGTCTCTTTTTCTTAGAAAATATTAATATTCATAGGATAATTACATGCTATTTATTATATATACATTTTTCCTTTAAAGATACCAAGAGGTTACTAGAACTTAAAGGCCAATTTGTAGTTTTATGATAAAAAGCATTAGAGCTGCCTTCAAGAGATCTAGGCTTACATCCACACTCTTCTACTGCTTGCCATGTGACCTTGGTTAAGTCAGCTTTTTGTTTCAACTTGCCAGTTTTAATGTAATATGTAACTCTGATATGACATAAAGCTAAACGTGGTTAGATAGAAGACATGAGTACAAGCACAGAGCCCCGCTCTGTTTTAGGATTAGCTAACTCGAAGTCTACTGACTGACTTAGGGAGCTGATAACAGTAACTTACAAGACAGAAAGAAAAACCTGTCCTTGAATATCTTGTTTTCCATAACAGAAGTCAAAGCGACAGAGAAAGCAGGGAGACTCTCATTCAGCGAATCATGAATTTTTTTACCCTTAAAAATCCTTCTTGTTGACAGCACTTGTAAATCTTGACAACCAGTGTCACCATTACAGCCGAGGCACCAAGCATGTTCAGAATTTGTTCAATCATAGTTAAGAACTAATGGTTAAATGTGTGATTAAGCAGCCAATTTTACACATTTCCAGAATGCTGATGTTTAAAGATAAAAACATCAGTCTGCTACTTCACACACATTGGGAGTTTTGTGCTCATCTGGAAAAAACAGTGGGATATCTCACCTGCATCACTAAGATTTACCGAGGCTTTACTGTGCATTTAGTGTCCAGATTAGGTTTTCAACCCCATCTCACTTTATTGTTTGCAAACTAGACACACAAAGAAAACATCCTTCCCAAGGAAGAGTGCTAAACAGGCAATGATTCAGTTCACAAGAAAGGCACGACTTACCTTGTGAAAGTTCCTGAAATATGCTGCCTTCTCATCTGGAAATTTTTCTAGTCTCCTGGGTCCTTTACTGGAAGCCTTCTTGAAAACCAACCAACAACGCCTGAAAATCTGCAAACAAAATAAAGGGTTTATATTAGCCTTTCTTTAAAGGTAGACAGTATCACAAATGCATTCAGTTACATAACTTAGGAAGAAATTTTAAAATGTCAATATTTTATTTTAAAAGTCTGGAAAATTTCGAAAGCATCAATTATTTCTACACAATCCCAATCTGTCAATCTATATGTATTGATTGTCAGTCATTTGTAGATTTTTTTATTCAATTTCTTCCACGCATGCCAGATTTGACGATTCCTGAAATAAAAGTAAATCCACAAACTTTCAATAGGAAAAGAATTACAAAGCTATCGTTAGAGGAAGTACATTCAGAAATCACTCCATGTATTTCTAGCTTTCACATTTCTACTCTGTATCTGAGAGTATCAATACCACTGAGAAAAGTTCATGGCAGGTTTTAACACAATACAATGATCAGCAGCTAGTGCAAGCTTGTATGCACAGAAAACACAAGGTTGAAATAAGCACCATAAGCACCACTGTGACCATTACCGTTCAACAACATCTGGTTCTCTCAGTTCAATGACAAACTTTCTAGGGAAAAACTATGGAGATTATTAAAGTTTGGGAACATGTAGTGAAAAATAAAATCCTCCAGAAAGCACCAAAAAAAAAAAATCCTCTCTTTTTAATGATAAAAACACTAGATTACTAGACTTAGCCTAAAATGCATTTTTAAGCAATGAGGGTACTTTATTAGACTAATTTCCAAGCATTCTGATGGTATTGCCATAACCAGAAGTTTAAAATCAGGACTGAATTATCAGATGAGAATACAGTTCAAACAGAAGCTGATTAAGGCTAATCCTCTAGACTAAATTATGCAAGTAACGGATTAGATATTAAACTAGTTTTATAATCTATGAAAATAGTTTACTCCATTCTCTTTTTCAGTACTTGCATAGCTCTATACACAATACCATACAGAATTTTATGTAATTATTTTATGTATATTATTCTATGTAAGGATACATAGAAAAACAAACAAAAAACCTCAATACTAGTGAATGGTTCCACTGGCCATATGTGAAGAGCCTTATTTCTTCAGAAATTCTATGAAATGTAATGATACAACAGTATCATTACAGTACTATTTAATCTGGATCAAATACATCACCTATTAAATAAAAAAAAAAATCAAGGAAATACGAGCAGAGAGAGCTAAAATAACGAGTTTTCCTGTTAGTGTCCTGCTGTCTAAACCGAATATAAGCAGCAAATATAGTGTCATTAAAACAATTAAGATTAATTAACCACATTCTTATGTAATAGTACTGACACTATCCTGTTGCCATTATCTCAGATGAATGTTATCAGTCAAAGTAAGTGTTTTCTTTTAATAAACTGACAATTGGACTACAGTATCAATATATTTAATTATGAAGGCTTTTGGAAGAAAACAAGGCATTTAATGAAATCGTCTGCAAATATACTTCTTACAAAGCATACACATATTAGTTTTTTCCTACTAAGGTTGTAAAGTGGCAGCTGTACAACTGTACTTCCTATCTCAGAAATTATTTCACCTAACCTGGAGGAAAGCAAAAACAATATCATATTTCCTGAAAAAAAATGACATTATACTGTGGGACACCATAAACCATCTTTATTAGATAGTACTTTCTACAAATAACGCGTTGGCACTGTTGCAACTTACTTTACCAAAGCTGAAGCACTGCTCCCCCAGTTATCTCTTGATTAACACAAGTTAACACTTCATAATGTTACGGTGTGAAAAGCTCCACACACAGAGGATATTCACGGTATTTTGACCTTACTAAAAGCAACAGCACCAGCCGTCCAAAGGGGACATATTTATTCATTTCATGAAAGTGTTGCTTTTAATAATACTCCTGCCTCTTCAGGGATCTGGGTTGTTTGTTTTTGTTTTTTTTTAGTCTACATGTATTTTCAGTTAATCTCTTTTCCTCTGAGGAAAGTCTTTTTATTAAGGTAAAAGCCATTGCCTTCATTTAAATCCTTTATTGATTTCCTTACTTTCATTATCTGCCCTTAGTCATTTACAGTCCTAAAAGATTTCTCTTCAGAAAAACAGATCAACCTACAAGTCTTGTCATCAGTGGCCGGGGATTTTAGCACAGCCAACAAACCCACATTTTACAGATGACCTGAATTTTGGACAGCTGGTGATAAGGTAACAGAAGCTTTGTGCTAATTGACTGAGAGGTTTTTTGAAGGTTAAGGTTTTTTGGTCTTTTTTTCTTCGGTGGTTTTGTTTTGTTTTGTTTTCTTTTTAATATATATGGGACATTCATATTTCATTGTAAATGCAAACTATCAGTTAGATCCAGTACATCAGAAGTATCCCTAATAAATGGAAAACTCAACATGCAAAATCAAGGAGCCAGATTTCTCCCTGCAAGGATGAGAACATTTTCCAGATAAAAGGTCATCTAATATGTCCTCCAAAGCAATTCCTTCAGTGACAAATGAGCAGGGTCTCCTGAACGGCAACTTCAGCCTTTTTTCACTGGATATCAATCTGGGACGGTGTGGAAGCAAGTTTGAGGGTTTGCAGCTAAAGTGACAAAATTCAAGAGGGAGGCTTTGACTCCCTTATAAGTGGGCACTTCAAAGTATCCATGGAAGAGGGAGAGATGTTATCTTTAAGGAAGCTCCTTATCAGGCCTTTTCCCACATTTCAGCACTGGGATGAATATAAAGTCTTCAGCACATAGACCGCGGGAACGAACAGCCCTTGCTTTTAATGGATGACACTGAACAGCAAGAGGAGGGAACCATAAGTTTTAACCTTTAGACTGTTACTGCTCCAATTTATTGACATCTGTTTTTTTCCAGACCCTTAGGGAAAGGAGAGATCTGAAGAACAGAATGGTTTGAAGAGGGCTCTTGCTATTGTGTGGTTACATACACCAAGGTACATCTTTGCATTCGGTCTTTTTTTTTCAACCTATTTTTAAAGCTGGTATAACCATATACAGTTCCACTGCATTTCAGCAGCATTTTACCTTATTACACCAACAGACAGTTTGTATTTCAGCGTTTGAAAAAGCATTAGCATCTGAATTTACCTGCAAATATGAATAAATAGGCGCAGACCTGAGCACACAGCAACCAACATTTGCCTTTCATAAGACACCTTATTGTTATACAGAAGCCTACTCAATTATTCACGGTCTGTGAGATACTCTTTTATCCCTGGCCTACTTTAGGATGCCATTGGCTGTAATCAAAACTTCTGAAAGATTTCTAAAGTCCTCAGATAATTGGGGTAGCCATTGTGAAAGAAATCAGCATCAGTCCTTCAACAACAGAGAGAATCAGAACCACTCATGGTGTTGTCTACATAATAATTAGTATTTCCTGTGAGATTTAAGTGTCTGTTTTTCACACATGCATAGCTGAAGAACTGCCAAATATTTGATCATTTAATCAGTTTTACAGTGTTCTTGGATAAGCGCTCACTGCTCAGCAAATGTGATTTAAAAATTTTGTATTGGTGGCAAATACCACAAAGTTTAACCCAATGCCATTGCTTTTCTCTGGAGAAAATCAGAAAGATAGCATTAAATACATGCTATGTTTAGTTTTCCTTTTATTAAAGTATCAATTAGAAGGACCAAAACTTGTTCAGTACAAACCTGAAAAGGATTCTATTGAAATTACCTGCTGAGGCCATGGCATAGCAGAACCGCTTTAAACATCACTCCTTCTCTCGGTTTTACAAGATGGGCAAACCAGAGAAATAATATTTCTCTAGATCCCACTACCTGTGCAACTATAAATCAGTAAGTGACGGCAGTAACTCAATACATTTGTGGTCTAGTGAGAACTGATTCAGCTGCCCCTTGCAATCTCATATGGGAATGCTTTTCATTATAATGTACAAACTTTAAGGGGAGAGTAGCCTCTGTTCCTAAGGACGGACTCATCTCATTAGCGACAGAAAAGGGTACCAGACCTGGAACAATATAACATTATCACGCCCAAATGATTTCTGAAATCTTTCCAGTCAGAAATTCAACTTCCAGTGTTGCTCCATTTCTATTAATCTTTAGAGATCCCTTTATTATATTTTACTTGAAATGCTACAACAGATCAACTCATAGTGAAAATCTCTACATAATCTTATTTTCCTACTTCTGCTGCTGCTTAACTCACCTCTTGGGTCACCTTTCCAGCACATTCATATTTTTTAATATTTTTGACTAATATACACAAAAGTTTGCCTTCTGAACGAATCATGCTTCATGCTTATATAATACATTTCTGTTTTATTTCTGCCATGCTTGTTCATAATAAATCTATTAAAAGACGTATTACAGGAAATCCATTGGCTAAATTATTTTTTAGCAAGAAGATTTTTTTTTTCCTTTTCCTAAAATAATTTAAAATAATTTCTTTATAGTGGGAATCTTACATGTGATTTTCTGTTAGCCTGAGATTTCTAAAGCCTTTTCCTAGTCGTTTACAATAGATGCTTTTGAGATTAACATTTCTTTTTATCCACAGCTGTAGCTAATAAAGCTTTGCCAGTCATCACTAATATTTTGAGAAGGGATTTTTATTGACAAGTCTCTCCACATTATTCCAAAAATTCAACCCTCATCCATCTCTTCCTTTTTTTTTTTTTAATATTGCCAGAAAAATAAAGTTATAACATGATAAGCTGCTTGCCTTTTTTTTTTTTTTTTTAAGCATTAAACATGCTCTGAGGTCTCCCTGCCCCTATCCAAAAGATAGTATGAATGGCAATCACTTTCTTGGGTATATTGGAAAACCATCTAATTTTCTGCCACTAGCTGTAGAAACATTTGTCTCGAGAGAAGTAGCAGTGAGTCAGCTCCTAGTTACTAACAGAAACCATCACTGATCAGGATGGGCACTGAAGCATTGCTTATGGGGCTCTTTGCTAGCATAGCCCATCAAGTGGTTCTCCCAGGAAGACATCTACATAATAATATTCAGTCCTGCATTTATCTCTCATTATCTGCGGGAAAGGTTAGTTGTTTTATCCTCCCTGACTTTCCATGTGCAGTGCTCTCCTGCTGGAGGAGATAACATCTGCAGTGCATGCATACAAAGCTCTAAAACATTAATGTGTTCGTATTTACTTCACTAGTTATCTCAATTAAAAATGGATATTGGTTTTTATGGGGTATGTGAGGGAAATACAGTGTGTTGTGAGCTAATAATACCTTGATTCACAAATTTAAAAACGTAGTATTCCTAGTAAGAAAAAGAAAGTCACAGTAAAGTCATATTTAACCTTTTTTTTTTGACGCCCACCACATTTTGATTTTTGTGTGCATATTTTGGCAAAGGGAGAAGAGTCAAGGGGTGACAACTTAGCATTTCAGTGGAACTACACTTGTCATGCATTCAAGTAAAATTTAAGAGACATTGAAAAACAGTTATTATCTGTAAAAAGGTCCAAGAGGAAAATGGGAAGACAAAGCTATTTCTGTCTATGCTAAAGAGAAAGTTGCAGAATACAAGCTATTGCTGATTAAAGTTAATAGAAAACAAAATAAAACAAAATACCTCATCATTGCAATCCACCTACTTGAGTTACCAACACTTTACATTAAAAAAAGCAAGTACCATTACAACAAGGCATGCCCTCCCTCTGCACTATAGGTTTCTGGCCATCTTTGAAATTAAGGTGCCCTAGAAACAGTGTTTTTCCTTGTGTTTTGAATAGCACTGGTTTCACTGCCTACTTTTTTTAAAATGCAGTTGCCACTGCACTAAGTGGGTGCATTTTGGGTGGCACATTTGGACCTGTACGAAGAAACAAGATAGGCGGAACACAGCCACACAGCACTGAGCTCCCAAATTAGTGCAGAGGGTGAGGGCAGCTCCTGCTCCTTTACTACGCCACTGGGAGCTCAGGTATCTCCCAGCAGCAGAGCAGAGATCCTCCAGAGTCATCTGACAAACACACCCCAAACAGGAGAGGTAAAAATAACCTCTAGACCTGCTGAGAAGCACGAAGTTACTTCCTTCTGTCAGCAGCTCTGGGATGAGGGGCCAAGACTTTACCACAAGATACAACAAGTCTTGGGAGGTTTTCCCTTTTTTTATTGATTCTAACTCTCTACCTGCTCTTGCCTATTTCAACATATTTTCTTCAAACATTGCCATACTATCTACCACAAAGCAACTGCAAAAAAAAAACCCCACAAAGCTGTTTAAACTGTAAAGGTAGGATTAAAAAAACCACGAATATACCCCCAAATGATCACTACTAACGTCTTTAATAAAAAATGCTATCTGAAGGTGTGTTACGAAGGTTACCCAACAGGGAAATATTCCTCATATATGAAAATCTTGTACATACCCTTGAGCTTCATTTTATCATCCTAATTAGGAAGAAAGGTTAAAACTCTAGTTTAGAAACCTTGTAGTATGACCTTCTGCAACATTATAGAAGACAATTAGGACTGAGATGATTTTAGTGTCATAGTTCAAATCCTAAAAGTTCTGATAGCGTTTTTTATTATTTCCCAGATTGCAAATCTGCTGGCATTTTAAGTTAGGAATAGAAGAAAGAGAGGAACATCTGCTACAAAATGTTTCATCTCGGATTAAATCAATCCTTGTGGGCTTGATTGCAGAGAATTAGGATGGTTAGAGAGAGATGATTAGGGACAATTTACTCAGTTATAGTATACATACGTCATCTTTCCACTGCCGTAAAATACCATTTTAGATGCATATAGATGTTTATAATATAATTTTTGACGTTATAGTCACAAGCTATACATGCAATCCATAAAAGGATTTATTTTATTATTAGAGAGTTCTGTGAAATCTAAGCACACCATAGTAATTTTCCAACTATTCCTATACTAACTAAACAACTGTGTGTATAAACACTTCAGCTATATATTCTGAAGTCTTTTTGTGTGTGTGTGTGTGTGTGCTCAAAAAAAGAGAGGGAGAAACATATCTGAAAAGATTTGCATGTTGTATTCATGTGAAGAGTGTTATGCAACTTCATCAATGCTTAAGCACTGACAGCTTAAAAACTCACCACTGTTATTTTGCTTTGAACTGCCAGCACGGTAATTCAAGGACAGAAGGACAGCGTACAAAAATAATGTACCCAGTCTTCATAGCAGTCTGCAGATCAGCAGAATTTGTCACTTTTATCTGAATTGATCTTATGGTTATTTAAAAAAATCAGTTCCAGTAGCTATTTTCTGGCTTTCTGCATTTCTGAGTCAGTTTTGGCAAGACTAACCTCACTGATATTGGAGGAAACCTAATACTGCTTGCTTCATGGCTGGCCTCAAAGTAGATTACAAAAAACCCTCAAAACAAAAGTCTAGTTACAACAGTTTTAGGAGACATCCAGAAGGAAAATCCCAGAACTTGCAATATTTTTAAAGAAAATGTTATGCCAAAGAAATCTCAAGCATTTCACTGAGCGGAAGTGAATGTGTAGCAGATACTTATGAGCAATTATGTAGGCAGAATTTGCACCAAATTCATATCTCCTCCCACAGGCACTTTTCTAAATGTAATCAGAAAAAATACCAAAAGAGAAAGTTATGGGTTTGCTATATTTTAATACTAAATTTGAGTAGCTTCTCAATTTGAACTGGAGTAACTAGCTTACTTAACTCATCTGATGTTTCTTTGATGGAAATATAAATTTTTTCCTCACTTTTTACAAAGTTTTACTTTAATTAGTTACAAATAAAGATAGACCACTTGAATATAACGAAGCACAAATAATGGTTTGATATTCTGCAATGGAAAGCAATACTTACAGAAGAAATGTTATAACTCCTTTAATCAGTTTTTAATCATAAAGCTCTATATTGAAATAATGGAAATACCAGTGCAGCAAAACTTCTTAATTTTTGACTCTACCATAGATGAACTTATTAAGCTGAAATGCGATATCTTTTACACATATTTGTGGGCAGCTACCACTTTGTTGAAAAAGTTAAAGGCATTTAGCATACCTACAAGGGAACTTAATGCTGAGAAACAGCCAAGTTACTGTTATTGGGATAGATTTCTTATTTATATCTTTATAAATCAAAATTCAGACCTTAAACCACAATCTGAAATAACACATGTTGAAAATTGTATCTATCTGCTCACACTCCTAATATTTTTTGTTAGAAAGGTGAGGATTTGTGAAAATCACTGTTACAAAAACAAAACCATGCAGCAGAATACCCTAAAATGAAGCAGAGCTTCCTAACAGAACAGTAATTGCAAACATCTGTTCTATATTACTAAGGGACAAAAACTCAAATCAGTTTTACAGCTCCAGTTTAGAGGGCTACAAGCTTCAGAATCCAAAATTATTCCTTAGGTTTACATCAGCTAATATTTTGCCACATCTATCCTTACTTGTCTTTACATTATAACACAGAAACCTGTCTTAGCAGAGGCATCACAGTCCTCAAGATGCTGTTGTTTTAACTGATCAAATAAATGGACATGGTGGGCTTTGCACTGGATTTAATATAGCAGAGCACAGGACTAACTCTAAAGCACTTTCCACAAAGAACAAAAATGTGAACTGAATGTATCACTGTATGTTTACGTAGATATATAATTTCTAACAGCAATCGATCACAGAATCATAGAATGTCCTGAGTGGAAAGGGACCCACAAGGAACATCGAGTCCAGCTCCTGTCCCTGCATATGACAACCCCACAGTTCACACCAAGTGTCTGAGGGCATTGTCCAGTCTCTTCTTGAACATTGTCAGGCCTGGAGCCATGACACCTCCCTGGGGAGCCTGTTCCAGTGCTCCTCAAAGTAGAACAGGAAAGCTAGGGTGTTTTATTCTTTGATGCCTTTTGTGATTTCAGCATATAGCTAGAAAATCTTGGAAATCCAGCCACACTGATTTACACGGGTGAAAGCAAACCATAATCTATAGATGCCATTATTAAATGCCTGCTCACAGTCCCAGGCACACACTCATGCATGAAGTTTATGCAACATGTCTAAATATACTGAGACTAAACAACATATAAATGCCAATGTAAAAAAAACCCTTCAAACTTACTTGGGTACATTGTACTACAGAACAGAGCACAGATTCTAAAAATGGCATTCATGACATTGCATTCAATAAATCTCTGAAGTACTAGGCTGTATGAAATGATCATGCTGGTTACCTATAAATGAAACTTATCCTTTACATATTCTGCTTTGACTGTCCTTTAAGTATCATCACATCTCTCAGATTTCACGGAGAAATTCATCTAATATAGAAAAGAAGGTGTTCTGCAGAATGAAGCCTGCAGTAGGATTCAAGCAGGACCCTACAAATAGTAATGAACAAGAGGATGTCTAATACCAGTGCTGTTTTTTTGACATTTCATCGCTTGCACTGCTGTAACCTATAGGTTAAATCTCCTCCTGCCAAAGAATCATAGTTTTAACAGATGCTAGTGTGCCCCCGAAGACCTTCATTACATCTTACTTTCAACGTAATTGAAGGGGAGAAAGATGAATTAACAATTGATGGTAAGTGGAAATAGTTAAAAGCGCAGAGTTAGCAAGAATCCTCTGCAGCAGGAATAAAATGGATACTAAAATTGAGTACCGCAGTGACATTTTCTGCGGTATTCATATACAGAAATACTTGGAATTTTAAAAGTAAAAAAGTAAAAAAGAAATCAAACCAAACACCCCCAAAAAATAGCCATCGTTTCCTCTGGGTCTTAAGAGTTTAAGAGAAACATGTATGCAGACAGAAAGATAAATATTTCAAATACGTTATTCATTTGTATCAGTGATTTGCTTTCTGCCACTCTTGTGCTGCTTATTCTACGACATTTCCTGAAAATCTCTGCTTAAAGATGTTACCAGTCTGCTATTACAAAGAGTCAATATTGCACAGAATAAACATGTAATCCAAAGCAAGAAAAAGATGAGAAAAGACACACTTTTACACACAACTAAGAGGATTTGGAAGAAAAAGTTATAGCCCTTAGCTCTTGTAACTACCAACACTAGCCCTGTTCAGCTTTCGTTGCAACAGCGAATTTTTAACAGATAAAGACAGCTTTTACTCAAAGAAAACTAGCATGAAAGACCTTCCCTAAGAACTCAAATGCAGCTGGTGTGTTACATTCACGGCCAGGATTTTCGGTGGGGAAATGTGCTACTACAATGGATTAGAAATCCATGTTGCTACAACACCAGGGATATAACGCAGAGGAAAAGCAGATAGTTTCCAAACCCAGACTTCGTAAGTCCAAAAGACCACTCTGAATTTCCTGCTCTGTACCTATGACAGATTTTTTTAAAAGTCTACCCTGGAAGTGTTTTAGAGTTTCACCCAAAGTGAATCCAGATAAATCCACAGAAGCCATCCCAGTGCATTACTATGGTTTAGCTCAGAACCAAACACTCAAGGCATCATAGATCAAACATGAATTTCTTTGTTGAGGGAAAGATGGTCATCCCACAAAGTTAATAACATTATCTCAGAGAAAAACAAACAAAACATAACCAAAGTAATAAAACAAAAAAAACCAAAACCCAAACCAATCCCAAAACCAACCCACCAACAAAACCTTCCTGCCCACCACTTCCACCAGCTTTCCAGTGGTCATATGAGATAAAACTGGCCTTTTCTAACCATTTCCTGTGGGCAGAAGAAAATTATCAGTCTGCCCAACTGATGCTATTTATTTTGTTATTCTCATCAGCTGCATATAAATAGAAAAATCTTGATTTTCTATGCTCTGGGGACCACTGAGGGCAGGAGTAAGTAGAAGATTAAAAAAAAAAATAATATATATATATATATAGGGAGAGAGAGAGTTGCATTTCTGGTCAAATCAGACATACAACCTGTGATACCCTATACAGAGTACAAACCCCTAGCACATTGGTTCAATATTAGCTAACACAAGTCCCTTTTCTCACTTGCAGTGGTAAAAGTGCAGACATGTCAACCAACAGCAAAAAACCATGTTGCTCACTTCCTGCGCCTGCTGAGATGGTCTCAGCTACAAGATCTGAAGCTGTAACATGTAGTCTAACATAGAAGAGAAAGGGACAGGGGAGAATGGTTTTTACTCATTAGTATTAATTCTACCAGAAGCAAGACTCGGCTTTGCAGTATTAAATAGTTAATCCTCATATTTTTGTTGTGAAGTTTGAGTGAGAGTTTAAGACTTGTTACAGATACAGCTCTATTATATAGTGATAACAACTCACAAACCCACAGCAAATCAGCTTTCTTGTTAAGCCATTTTTCCATGCAAAAAGTCAGTAGAAAACTAAAGTTACAAAATAAAATATGCAGATTTTAAAGAAAATACCCATTAGGTTTAATAGAATGATTACCCTACCTTTATTAATAGCTACTCTGAATAACAGCATACTATGAATCATGACCTCAAAAAAATTTGCCAAATTCTGTATGATAAATACAGAGGCTGTCAGAGAATGGACTTACTTTAGTAACTTTAGTGTAATTTTTTTGTATTAGAACAGTGAAATAAGCAAGGTTTTATGAGCAATTCTTATCTCCTTCAAGATAAGGATTTATGTATATGGTGCCAGTTGACAGGCTCACCACAGGTACTGTCTTACATATCAAGAGTCCACCACAGACATCAAGTGTCTCTTGACCTATTTGTTTTGTGATGAAGTTATGGTGAAAATTCCCAAATCATTTTTAATACCTTAGAATTAGAGTTTCTGATTTGGGGGAGGGTAGAGAGAAGAGACAAGGAAGGAAAAAATTTTCAGTGTAGAATTACATAAATAAACACTCATAATCTCAAGCACCCAAACTGAATGATTCAGAGTTTGAGAGGTTTTTATGTTATATTTACAACATCTATATATATCAGACAACGTGTACTGACAGCAGTAGGTAAACTTCAGTCTCTGCATGTTAAGCAATATATTTTATGGTCACTCACCATTAGATGTATTGATGTATTTATATCATAAATAGGATTCTAAATTCACAGTTGCATTTCCAGTATCTCGGCAATTAATCGAAGCAACTCTTTTTATGTAGACATTAAACTCTTGCCAGTATACAGACAGGTCTAAGTCTAGTACTGCAGAGCAACTATTGCTACACATTCTCTGTTTTAAAGCTCACACTTACAATGACCCAGTTTGCATATCAACTGAAATAGGTTAGGTAAAAGTTGGGTATAGATGAATGAGAGGAAATATGCAAGTCACTGAGCCCGATCTCTTTCAGTTGCAGAAAGCCATCCAAGAGGTGCCTGCTACTTTTTGATTTCCTTCTCTACTTGTCATACTATTTATATCCAAGGAGATATTTGAAGTCTGACAGGTTTTTTTGTTGTCCTCATGGTATGGGCTCACTAAGATACCAATAATTTCCTCCCTGAGGAACAGAGGGGAGAAAAAATACTAGATAGTTCACATTCATCATTCTTTTTTCATAGGTGCTCAGTGGCTAACACACAACCATCATGCTTTGGAGAGCTAGCTTTTATTGTGATTTAATTTATGAGCCTTGTCCCAGCAGAAATTTTAATTCTTGCAGCTAATACCTGAATGAACCAATTTTTGCCTTTGACTCCAAATCACTTGGTTTAGTACATTCCCCTACTGGCTTTTGTATTTTTAACTTATATTATAATGAATCTATCAGCAGGAGGAGCCGTTCAAGCACAGAGATGGTAGTTGAATGCAGAATTCACCAGTGAACTCACAGCATCAAGTCACAGCAAGACAGCCACTGTGACACTCAGCAGTTGAGGATGCTGTACCATCTCACTTTTTGATGGCAGAGCCTTTTGTTCTATTTCTCACTAGAAGGACCCAACACTATTCTTTTCAGGCAGCACATAGTATGTAATTTCTCCTTCAGCTCCTCTACCTTTCAAATTAACAAGTCTCTGCTTCCTATTAAGTCTGCTCTGCTGGACTTTAAATATCTTTCAATAATCACCTTAAATGATGGATTTAAGCTCTAAGTCTTTATAAATAGACAAAAAATCATATAAATGGAGTTGACTCATAATGGAACATCGCCATATTTACAGTGCATTTTTTTACTTTTTCACAGAATTCTATATTTCTCTACTGTTAACTTCTGTTATTGCTCCTATTTCTGTTGCTGAATATGACAGGAATTCCTTTCTATTATGAACAGTCTCCATTCTTTTATTATTAGCAGCACAGAAATAAAAGAAAATTATTAGCATTAGTAATGATCTCACAGGATATATTCCAGGAGATACACTGTGCAATGTCATAGAGAACTCTTTATTTCCATCCTACACAGATAGCTGAAGTCTCCTATTCTTAAACATCAGCAAAGTTCATTCTACAACAATATTTTTTTAGTGTGAATTGTTTTAAAACATTTTGCAGATCTTTTTAATGTTCCTATCCTTTTTTTTCTGAACTCTGCAGAAACCTCATTAAAGTGCAGTTTTCAATGGTACAGGCATTGAAGACAGGAAGTTTATTGGGGTTTTCACTTTTTCTGAACTTAGTCTTTCTAGAAAGTAATAGCATAGTTGTCCACTACATGGTTTCCAGGTCTTATTTATATTAAAGTTTCCAGTCATCTTTTGCAGATGAAGGGCTTGCTGTTTAGTTATCTGTATCTCAAAAGGGAACAAGAGCAATATTGCCACTGACCACAGGCAGGAACAAGAAGGAAAAAAGAGCAATGGTCTTTTTCACAAAAGTGAGTCAAGCTTAGCTTCAAAATACTGTTATTAAGATGGGTGGTCAAGATGATTCTGAACAGGTCTACATGAATATTTTCCCAGTTTCTTTTCAGAATTTTCTTTCTTGTTCGTTGATAACAAAAATCCACAATACAAACATAGTGAAAAATTAGGAAGATAATACTTCTACAAGATATACCTACAGAGATATTGATAGAGTTTCTTTGGTACACCATGAAACTTTGGATTAACCATGTTTGGGGCTTGGTCTTAGAGTCTTAGTGCTTATTTAAAATAGGATTCTTTTAAAAGAGAAGTTAAAAGTTCTCTCCCCCTTCCCCCATATCTGTAAGTAGAAAATAATAAGCCTTTGATGTTTTTTTCAGGAAAAGCAAGGCAAACCGTAACAAAAACATATCCCTCAGTGACCATAAACTAATTCAGTAACACAATACAACGCATACTTAATTCCTTTGTCGCGGATGTTCTGTCATTTTACTTGTCACAGTTCCTTTTAACAACACTATACTGCTTCTCCAGAGATGCAAGTCACTTACGCAAGTGGGTGTTTGTTCTAAAAATACACCCACAATTAAACATGTGAATGTGTGTGTATACCTTCGCTCAGAAACTTACTGGGAGGAATGTATACCATCAAAAGGAAGGCACAGAAGCTGTCAAAATTTAATTAATTTATAGGCACCCCAAGCGGAAAACTCATTAGCACAGAGGATTTAAACAAAATATACATTATGAAAAAAGCACAAACCCTTGCAAGCTTTGCTGACTGAGGTTCTTCATCTTTCCAATATTGCCACTGGTGATTAAAATTCCTTAGAACTGTCGTAGAGATGGTGTGTGTCTTATAAGAGAGTGCTTACATCAAGAAATCTACTTTAGTATTTCTCTCATTACTGCTGCAGAGGATTCCTGCAAACTGTGAACAGCAGAAGTTTCATATGATGGCTGAGATTATTTTAAAATCACATACTAGTAGTCAGGAGTTTTACTCAGTGGTGCTAGACTAGCTGACCTCCACGATCCTACGAACATGTGAATTAATGACTAAATGCAACCTTAAATGCTTACATTTTGTTTTAGAGCCAAGTTTAGTTATGTTTTTCTCTGCAAATAATCTCTGAGGAAAAACATCCTGGAGACCTCTTTCTCTAAAGATACAGCTCTTTTATCCCTCTCAGGTTTGCCCTTTATTCTCTTTAAAATTGGTCTTCGATGAAGTGGAGCAAAACTGGTTCACAGAGCCTACAAGAAGTTTTGTCACTTGTAGACCTTGGAAGCAGGGCTCTCAAGCAAATGCAAATGGTTAAAGGCATCAAAGCAGTCCTATGTCAAGGTCTACTTCTGAAACCATAGAAAACATTAATATAGTGTGCGGTTTCCAAGCCAACCTTAGTCTTCTCTTTCCATTCCCCATCCCCCAATCTTTTATTGCTCCCTTCTTCTCAGCAACAAAACTTCAATCACTTTTTAGGAGAAGTAACTTAGGATGGCAGTTCTTTCCCCTTTTAAGACTGCAAAAAAGACCTGAAATTCAATTTTCTCCCTTCCAAATAAAGAACTTCCTAAAAAGCTTTGGTGTTGTTAACTTTAGTGAAAACACACCAAAAAGTCCATGAACTAAAGTAAAGGTCTTTTAACAATAGTTGTGGCCCACCACAGAACTGTAAAATACGATTACAAAGTCTGTGGATTAAGGTTTAGTAATTTCTAAATAAAAGTTTAGTGTTGCTTTGTCTAGAGTTAGGATATGTAATTCATTTTTTAATCTGTCATGCTTTATGCCTCCAAGTATTATAATTCTCTGACCTCATCTTTTCAGTCTAAATATAGCACAGTTCAAAACACGCATGCAGATGTCAGGCTCTGAGCAAAAGCTGAACAGAAATTAGATTTCAAGCACTAGAATGGTAGCTTCCATTCTTCAGAAAGTATGAAGGGAAATAAATAACTCTGTACGTGGGATCACAGTTTTAAGTGATATTGGAAAAATGTGTGCTTTTCCACTACACAACGTACACTTAGTCTACAAGTTTTTGAAGTTTTGGTTACATCATCAGGATACTTCTATCAAGACATCTCTGGGAAGGTTCAAACCTTGTATCTTTTACTCTCAGTCTAGGACAACCTGCATCCTACACACACTAAATACGACCACTTTGTTAAATTTTAGAGAAGAAATAATAAATGATCAACATATGTGGTTTAAAACTAAAGGGCTTTTTTGTTTGGGTTGGTTTGTGGTTTCTTTTTTTGGTTTGGTTTGGGGTTTTTTTGTTTGCTTTGTTTGGTTTTTTTTTGGTTTGGGGTTTGTTGTTGTTGTTTAGTTGTTTTTTTTGTGTAATGGCATTTTTCTCCCCTTTTCCAACTGATGTTTTATGAGGAGCACAGAACAAGTGTTTACAGCCCTGCCACTATTGTGGCAGTGCTTTTGATGACAATATCCATCACGAAGGTTACACCACAACCTAGGCTAGAGAGGACACAGGCTCAAATCAATTGCTTTCTCTTGATTTCAAAAAGCTACTTAACACATTGCAAACTAGAAGTTGAAATTTCATTGATCTTAAAACCTTCCTGTTTTATTCCTAACATCTTTGTTACCAATTTCAGGAGTCCTAGGTGTCTGAGACTAGTGTGACTCCACAGATGTAAATTATTGCTTTAACAGAAAAGAATTTGGTTTTAAGCATTTGAGAAAACTAATTTACTGCATGTCACCTGCAATTAATGGTAGCTGAATGAATAAGGCAAACACTTTTGTGTGAAGACACCAAGGATGAATAACTAGATTTTGATTTATTCATTTCTTGTCTAAACAACTGCAAGTACTGCTGAAGGCACACATAGCAAGTTGCTTCAAGCTATTCATAGGTTGTCAGATGCACCAGAAGTGAGAAAAAAGTTCAAAAAAATAATAATATTTTCCATTTCCAGTAGTAGATTCCTTTAAGAAAATATGACAATGGTAAATATACAAATAGAGATTGGCTATCATTCTTTTCATGTTACCTTACTTCTGTTTTCTTGCTCGCATGTAAGCATTCCCTTACCCCAGGGAAGCAACTTTTCACAACTAAATACGAACTAGACAAGCTAATTTGATTTCTGATAATTAGAATGAAATGAGAACTAATTTTTTATCTTGTCTCACTGAAGAATTGTTTTTTAGATAGAATGAAATAATTAACATTTGCTCTCCAGAGAAGACTTCCAGATGGTCTGAGTCTGAGAACAGGGCAATTTTACCAGTGGAAATGGCAGCTTATACCTCGGTGATTTGGAAGCTGGAACTCCAGTTGTCTTGTTTATGAGCAAGAATTTCACCTCTGGACCTGAACCTTTGCATCTATTCAAGCAGCAGTGACTGAAACATGAAGAGAGAGGTGCAAGGAAGTACACTTGTGACCTTGGGAGATGGTCAGCTACTTGGAAGCAGTTGCATCTGGCCTCACAGCTGAAGAGCTGAAAAATAAAAGAGCTACCGCAAGAATGACCAAAATATCATCATGTCATTCAGGAAAACTCAGAGGATGCTTATGACTTGGACATATATTTTGTACTAGCAGCAGCTCTTGTGGCCATAGGAGACAACCCCTAAAAATAATTCATCTCACACATTAATGATCCTGTTCAGACCCACAAGACAGGTGTTGTCTGCATTGCAGTAAAACAAGGAGAGGGTAACAGTCCCAGAAAGGTACATTTTACTTCCCTCCTGTATTGTTTTACAGTACTGCCCCGCAACCCTTGCTGCAACAATTTGTTTGCTTAATCCTTCCAAACCAAGCAAAATAAATGTCTGACAGAACCTCTTCCCCTGCATGCACACACGCAGACACCCAGCTGGTACATCATGATTGCTGCTAGTTTCTTTATCCATGACTTCACTAATTTTTTTTTAATTTAGTGAGGACAACTTGCACTTGCAGCTTACTAGAGAACAACCATCCTGTTTCACAGGAACTGGAAAGGTAGGACAATAGGGTATTTATGTAAGCTCTGCTGTAATTTGACATTCCTGTTGAGTGCCCTAATTCCCAGGTTGAAATAGTTTTGCCTCTGATCACTTTGATTCAGGCACAGAACCTGAACATCTCAAAAATTCAGACAAGTGCTTAATGGATCTGCTACAGAAAAAAAAAACCCACACAAACCAAAACTCAATGTCCTGAGGTATTAAAAACTTCCCAATTAACTCATCATTTATATCAA
Source organism: Pampusana beccarii (assembly GCA_013399365.1). NCBI lineage: Eukaryota > Metazoa > Chordata > Aves > Columbiformes > Columbidae > Pampusana > Pampusana beccarii. The sequence goes on along the minus strand of VWYH01004272.1, from coordinate 804,059 downwards.
GGTTTGGCATATTTTTATTATCACCTTGTACAGATACAGTAGCCTAGAGATTTGTCCCTCATTTTTCTCTTTGCATTGGATCTGACAATGAAGCATAAATGCTGAACTGGTGGCATCACAGCCATTTCCATAGCAACACACCAATTTCCAAAGCATCATCATGGCTCTGCTGTCACTGAAAGCTGAAACAAAAGCAATGCTGAGGGAATGTTTGTCAAGCATTCAAACACACTGCTAGTTTCAAGTACCCTCATAAAGCAGACTGAAATCTATACCTTCAGCTTGAATACTGGCACAAATACTTTCAAAAAAACAACCAAACAAGTGTTTGGGTTTGTTTGTTGTCGGTTGGTTTGTTTGTTTTGTTTTTTGGTTTCTTTTTTTTTTGTCAGTCTTAACATAGATATTCTTTAGTTAGTTCCAGTAAATCTCGAACAGTGAATGGACGACTACTTCAAGACAGATGCTTGATTTTACTGTTCATTCCCATTTCTTATAACATTTGTATCATAACATAAACTATCTAAACAGAGGATGACCTCTTCACATGCTTTACTGCAGTAGCACTCAATAGAGTCCTTAGAGGATACAAGAATACAATGCATCCAAGGTTTTAAACATGAAGTTGATTTAAGATTTCTTTGCCTACTGCTGACATTCATTATTTACAAAACAACACTAATAGCAAATTGATATTCACAACAGCACAGGTTTCATTATTAGTTAACCAACAGAAAAGCTCTACATTAGAAGACCATAATTGCTGAAGATACCAGTGAAATTAAAACAAAACAAAAAACCAATACTGTCTTTTTAGCAAGAGACATGATTCCTGCTGAAATTTTAAAACTGCATGTTTTTCCAAGAATGCCCTATAAAGTATATTTCTCAGAAGAAATCTTAAAGCTAATAAAAAAAAAAATCATTTGACTACAAATTGGTATGCCTTCAATACAGCCAAGCCCATTAATCACTGTGCTCCTATCAGAGCATTTAAAATATATTAGACATTGACAAGTTGCCTACAAAACAGCAGCCTTCTAATAGAAAGTAAAAGGCAAAAGAGGGAAAAATTAATAACACATTGAACAGATGCTCTGTCTTTTACAGTGTCTCCTCTGTCTTTTACAAAATCACTCTTTATCAAACCTCCATACTTTACTTCCTCCCGACTCACATCTTTATAATTCCAGCCCACCCACATACCTACCCATAAGCCAGCAGGTTTTTACTTTTATCAAATCCTGTAACCCTGTCAGGGATTCATAACAAAAAAATCAAGTCTAGATAGACTTTTACAAGAACCAAATGCTTCCAGTGGCACCCAGTCAGCTCATCTTAAACAGCCAGCCATCCCACACCTAGAGGATTTAATACAATTCTGTGACTAAAGGAAAGCCCTGCACTCAAAGATGGGTCTATAACCAAATTAAGACACTTGAAGGGTAAAGAACAACATGGGTCATCTTCCAGTATTACCTAGCACACAAAATCCCATTTTAATGCTTTGATTCAGTGTCTGGTACCTTAAAAGAGAAATGTCTAGCTGCGTGGGGAAAATAGAAGTGATAGCTGAAAATGTTCTGTGATGCAGAAAGATGATTTGCAATCCATGTTTCATCTGAAAGTGAGGGAACCTCAAGAAATCCATAAGCGATAAGTTAAACTTTATTCTAAACATATCGGGAACATGTCTGGAAGGGATCTGAGCTGTGGTATGAATCTACTGTGTTTACTGCACCCTTCCTATTTCTTTATCTGCAGAGCCCTACCTCCTCCTACCCCATCCTCTCACCCTCTCATTTTCTCCACCTTCACCCAGCACTATGAACTCACTCAACCTAGTGACTTCTGTTCTCATTGCACCAGTCCCATACTTCAGGCATGTATTCGAGGTCCAGACTTTACCAGCTCACCTTCACTCATTCCAGTGCATTTCCCACCTACCCTGTGTAGGAAAGCAACGAGCAGCTCTCTCCACTTTCTTGCTTGAAATTCCTCAAGATAGAACCTTCCTCCTATCAGACTACCAAATTCATCAAAACACCCTTTACTCATGTACACAATGCAGTGATACATCTAAAAAGCGCAAGTATTGACCTAATAGATAATAGCAATAATGCAATACTGCAAAAGAACTAACGTTTCCAGCTATTTGGCTGTAAACCCATAATCTCTAATTCTTTCCTATTCTGTCTCACTTTTACAAAATGGTACTACTTACGCCTTTTACTTGTTTGCTTTTAGAAAAGTTCCTTTCACAGGAGGGGACCTAGTAAGGATTGCTGTTCCAGGGTAACTTAGGAGAACTAAAGAAAAGAATAATAGTTCACCTCTCTCTGTTAGGTCTCAGTACAGAGGATTGATTCAGATAACCTCACTAATGTGAGATTTCTCTTTTGTTGCCTATCAATGATTTTAATAACTTCTACACCAGCTGAAACACTTGAGGTTTGGAAAGTGTACCTAGCTTCCTCAACGTACATTGAGAAAAACATTGCAAGAACTACTTAGCCAAATGGCCTCCTTAGAAAAGACTCTACATAGCAGTTGTGAATAAAAGCGATGAAATTTTCCTTTGGTACTAACACAGAGCCCACAGCTGCTGTTACTTCCCCCACTACTGCAATGCATGCATGTAAACCAGTGGGTACACAGGCTGAACACCTACCTTCTATGCTCCATATCTACTATTTTGTGATTGTCCACTTTTATCACGAAACTGTAAACCAGTTCTTTGCAAAGCAGCTCTGTCACATAATTTCTCCTGGCCTTTGCCTTTACTTTAAGAAGTGGAACTGCATTTGCCCTAACTTCTATTTTATCTTCCTCGTCTGTTGAATACCTAGGACAGGGCATCCTTGCCTCTACTGTTTCATAGATATGTTGTTGCTATAGCACTAGATTTAATTTTCTATTTTAGATACGCAACACTGGGAACTATAAATAGAAAAAACAGCAGTTAAAATGTTCACGCGTTTAGCCTGGGTTTTGCTTCAAAACTATGCAAAGGCTCATATACTGTAATTAAGAAGAGATATTTCAGGTACTACAGATGTAATTGTAAATATTTATTCATTTTCTTTTTTTTCATTTTAGTTTAAGACAAGCCCCTGATCTGACAGCTGTGGTGACCCAACAGCCTGAGAAGGAAGTCAGTATTATGTTGTAAGAGCAAGATAATAACTTTATGCAAAATTATTCTCACTGTTCATTTTTCTAAAGAGCAGAATCATTAAAAGTACATCATAATGCTCTGTAATTATAATCTAAGTCATTTCCCCTGTTAAAAATACATTCTAATTGCTTTAAGTGAAAACACATCATTATAACTTCCCTTGAAAGGGGAACTAATAAATAGATTAGTAAAATCCTACACTCAGTACATTAAATCATGTTTATTCATTCAGCTGAGACTGGAACATGTAAAGTACATCTTCTTATGGAAAGATACAATTAGGGAGAATGGCTGGCTCATGGGATTAGCCAAAGGATTTTGAGTTTTCCACATCTAGCTTGGTGGTGTGAATCCTGCCCAGCTTGGTGTTAACTGAAGCTTATTACCATCTGCTGCCTGTTCAGTGTCCTACATAAAATGAATTGGTTGTCTCTGCCCAATTCCAAGCTCACAGGTGTCTGGTATTACAGCAACTGGCAGTAATTAGCACACCTTTAAGCAATGTCAGCAAAGATACAGAAGTTTTCAAAAGTATAACAAAGATGCTTATGTAATTTGGTATGTGCAATCTACCAAAGCCGCACTTTGGGAAGAGACAGGATGGCTGAATGGGTATTGTCTCCGCTCTTTACTGTGCTCCTGCACTGAATATAGATCATTACATTCTTGGATAAAATTTCAAAGGTCTAATTTCACTAGATTCAAAAGTCACAAGGAAGTAAAATGGCAATACCATTTTTTAACGATGAAAGCTTACATTTTCTCATCTTAAAGGAGGATTTTAATAGCTAAAATATAGTTACTATAATTAGTGTGGCTGTACTCAGTCTCAGACAACCATTTCAATGTGTACAATGAACTATTGTAGTTTCTATGACCCGTAGAGCAGCTATGCAGGCAACCACTGTAAGCAGGAGGAGAGTAACAGTTTTATGGATTAAATTATCCAAGTCTCTTATTATTAACCATTAGGTGAACAAGCCTGCTTCCATTGGTCACCCCAGTAATCTCAGGTGTAGCTTTGTTTTATGAAATAAGCAATAACTCATACAAACAGCAAACTAACAAAGTATAAAGCTTAGTGCCATATGAAACAAAAATATTGGGTTTCTATTCACAATAGACAAGTGTTATGGAAGAGTACATAGAATTTATAATTCACTGAGCATCTTTTTTAAAGCAACAACAATCCAAACATAACAAAAAGAAAAGCAAAGGAAAAATGACTGTGTAAGTTGCAGTGGCTTTTAGTTAGGTATCTAATTAGTCAAAATGAAAAGCAGAGATGGCAACCAACCTGCTTACTTTAGCAATTTGATTTACTCTGATCTGGAATAGCTTCTGCATATTTTACATGTCACCTTTACAGCAGAAAGGTTATCTCACCAACAGCACTTTGTATTCACAGACATTCTTTCTCCTGCTATAAATGAATACAGGGCTTCCTCCGTGTATCTTCTGCTTCCCCTTGACATATGATCAAGGTTAGTAATATATTAGAGGTCAAGTTAATAATGTTGAACAGTTTCAATAGCTGAAAAAGTATCTGTATTTCCTACTTCACTTCAGACAATGGAACTTTGGTAGCTATAGAGGAGGTTCCTGTCAATATCATTACTCAGTCCATCTAGCTACCTCATCCTTCCCATATGCATAAATTTGCATACAGAATCTCTTGATAGACATAAACAGGCTCCATTTAGCTTCAGTGAGACTGACTGCAAAAGCAGCTATAGCTGTATAAATATCTGCTGATTCAAACTTTCACCTAAAATACAAGAAAATGTCATGACTGAAATAATTCATGCTTCAACTTGCTGTAATTGCAGGGCACAATCCAGCTCTGTGCAAAAAGCTGACACTTGGTTCATTCTGTTAAACAAGACTCTTTGGTGTCACTTGGACAGGCTATCTTTGCACTCGTGATCTAAAGGATTGTATACATTTGTACAAAATTATTTATAGTTAACAGGCTTTGTAGTCTTTGTAGCCCAGTATTTACATCTTTCTTAAAACAAAAAGCAAAACAGAACAAAATGTACAAGACACTCATTCATACTGCTAATACAAACTGTGTATAACTCAAAGAGAAAAGTTCTGTTTGGTCAATATTATATTCTAAATTGAATTCCATTGGGGAAGTTTTAATTACATATTTTCTTAAAGTTTAATCGTACTGTTAATATGAAATTGCAGTATTATAATTAAGATAGAGCACTTTCATGATTAAGAAAAAACCAAATTATTTAGTAGTTGGCAAATAATAGTTGGCTATTAATGTGGCATTTTTAAAATGAAGATTGAAAAAAAAAAATTAATTCTGTGATATGACAGCATTAGGCAATGAATTTGACTAACACCTTCGAAGAGACTTCATTCTGAAAATGCAGATGGTAACACACTTTGTGTGAAATTAAAAACCAAACCTTTTTAATACAGAATTTGAATTTGCATCCAATTCTAACATGTTTTTACCTGAATTCTGGCTTGTATTTTGGAAAAATACGGAATTCTACGAAAATGACAGAGAATTCACAATAGTTGCACTAAGACTGCAGATTTTTGTTAATGCACATTATGATACAAAGAAAAAGAGAAAGTGAGAGAAAAAAATGATGAAGAACCTTCAAAGTCAAAGCTAATTAGTATTTTATAAACAAATTTAGTGATGTGGGTTCATATTTTAACAGCTCTGAATATCAACCAGGCATATCCATCCTAAGTTGTAAGGAAAATCTGTGCGAGTCAACATAAGCAGGTTGGAATAGGTGGCTCAGCTTTCTGTTAAAGCAATTGAGTTTGGCTTGTGCAAAACAGGTTTCAAATAGAAAAATTACATTCTACATTGTAAGAGGCCACTGGCTTGCCACTTGCTTTGCGATTAAATGGCACAGGCACCACTATAATGAGGCAGTCTATCAAAGTCTTCTACCCGGTTGTTTACACTCCATGAGACTGTACGAATAAAGGTTTTTAAAGTTTTCATTAAGTCCTTGGATGCTGTGCATGCACAAACACAAAGCCGATTATTTTAAAGGCACACAGGTTTTTAGTCTTTTTATCTTCCTGGAGAGCATTACTGCTGCTGCTTATGCTTCACTGAACAATGCAAATAGCGACTAAATTTCTGTCTTTTGAGTGGTCTGTTACAATTATCCTATTTATACATAAAATGTGTTCTAATATATAGGCATGAACATCTTAATTTGAATTTTCAATTGCAATAGTAAACTGGGAGGGAGGAAGGGAAGGTTTAATGAAATTACAGAAATATTTAAATGAAAATAATTAATGGCTGAATATGTACATTCCTGTATACCATCTCCCTTCTCTAAACCATTTCAATTTGTGGGGAAAATTCTTACCTTTTTATTTGAAGAAAAGAACACACAATAGATCAATACACAAACATCTGTTTAGCTACCCCACCATCTCCCTGTGTCTTATCCTATTATTGTTTCCTCTATCTGTAGAATTTTTTGTATTCCAGACCCTGATCATATAAACAATTCCACAAAGCCAAATTATTTTTTTGAGGACTTGATTTAAGAAAACTATTGAACATTTGCTGAACTAATTTCTGAGCTGACAAGGAAGAAATGTCCTGAATTCAAAGAATGGCAAGCCAAGTGACTCATATTTCCATATTTTCTTCAGGTGAGGTTATGCAAGTTATCTCAAGTTCTCAACAATGTACAGTGTATTCTGCAATTCAGTGATGACATCGACCTTTTTTTTGTTAATTTTATGTTGTTTCAGCATTTAAGTGTTTAGCATAACGCCATACTTTTTTTCTCAAAAAAAAAAATACAACCTAAGGGCTCCATTTTTTTAACATAATTACAAATGCTTTTGCAGATATAAAACAGAATAAAATATGTTCTGCATAATGTATTTCAGGGGATTTATCTTAAAGAACTCCTTACATAAATATATTTACCTATAACTGTACTTCGCTATGGAACAAGCAGGCACTTCATCAGTAAATGTGGATGCTCCAAAAGTTGGGAGGCTAAACTCAAACACTCTGAGTTTTGGAACAACAGTTTAATGAAACTAAGTTATCATCAGAAACTACATACATATATAATCACTGAAATCTGTAAATAATTTTAAGCAATGTAACTATTGTTCAACAGAAATTACCACCCTCACAATCACTAACTTCTGTTACAGTTGAAATTGAATTCATTAAATCCTCATTTAGAGAAAATAAGAATAGATATCTATCTAAGCCATAGATTTATTGTTTCTATCTTTACCTGAAACACTGAATTTGCATTAATTTCTCATGCAACAGATGAAGCTCTTTCAGTTAGGAAGGTACAAAATTTATCCTGAACCCATATTTAATTCATTGATCTAAGAGAATGGAAGTAGGAACCAATCTTCCTGAAAAAGAATAGAACGATTTATCTGAAATATAAAGTCTTCTGTAATTTTTCTTTTCAGATTAAATCGAGATTAGAAGTTTGAACTTTGATATAAGTATATAGCTCATATAATAATGTCCCCCTGTCAGAAAACATGTCACCAGCAATGAAGTTATAGTTCAGGAGAAACGAGGTGCATGACTAAAGATAATATACTGGTACTACACAGTACAACATAGGGAGAAAATAACATATAAACTAAAATACAAAGGCAATTTATGGAAGTATAATTGAAAATATATTTGGATTTCCAAAAGACTTTTGATGCTGGCTGTTAAGGAAACAAGGAAACTCTGACATATGAAGGAATATCGTGGAATGGAGCAAATGTTCTGTCCTTGCGATGGAGGGGGGTCAGCAGTGAAGTTCTACAAGAGCTTTTGCTGGATCCAGTGCTGTTCACTATATCCCCTGGAGGCCTCATAAGAAGGCAAGCAGCGAGGCAACTGGTGATGACACACTGGTGCTGGAGATAACCAGGATGAAAGCAGGTTGCAAGGGCACACACCAGACACTTCTCAGCAACCAGGCACTGAAATGGCAATAATACTGGCAATGCTGCAATGGCAATAGCATGCCAAAATTCAGCATGGAAACACATCAGTTAACATATCAGTAAGTCAGGGAACCAGGCCTATCTATTTTAGGAAATTAGGGGCTTTAAGCCTTAACATCAGTATAGAGAGTTCCCTAGAAACATCAGCTCAGTCAGAAAAGCAACTCAAGTGTTAGGAACGATCAGGAAAGCAACAGAGAAAAATGGAGAGCATATTTTTGCCACTAAGACCATGGTTCACCCACATCTGAGCTCATCTCATCTTTCATTCCTCTCCAAGAGGAAGAATAAGAAGGGTCAGAGGGAAAAACAGGAGCTACCCCAAAGGTGTGAAACAGTTGTGAAAAATATCATACACACTTGTTTTGCTTTTTATGGTTTACAGCACATCAGCTTATGGGCATTGATAGAAAAAAAAACAACCAAGTTAAACACACTTTTCATTCTTACAACCCGTAATGTATTTTACATTTATGAACTGGTTGAATACAAAAGCAGTCACATCTCTGCTCTTGGTGAAAGTCTTGAAGAGACATTGAAATGAAATGAGAACTCCAAGCTTTATGTTTGCTGAAGATTTGCAGCATAAGTCCTGATAAAAATGGTGGCTGAGTTTTCTGTCAATGACAATTCAAAAGTAACAACATCCCATCTTCTGCAGTCATTTATCTTTTCTTCAAATGCCTCCTTGTGCTAAATCTTACCTTTTGCAAAATTTGACAAGACTGCAGACAATGACATCAAAGAGACAGAACACAAACATGCAGGTGTCTATCTCTATGCTGACTAGCCTGCCTTTTTAAAGCTTCTTAAGAGCATCATTGTGCATTCTGTGTATTCTCAACTGAAAGTCAGTGATAACCCTATAGCACTTTCCTGTAGGTAAATAACTGTGGTTATAAATTCTTCAGACATCAAAAATTAAAATGTCATTCCTGACACTGCCTCATCTTCACAAATCTTCTCATGTATCTTTCAAAGACAAGCTGGAAGGCATAGCACATCAAAGGTAACATCACACTATAACAAACAAACAAACAAAAACAACCACTTCCCCTACCCCCCAAAAAAAGCATACAAAAAGGAGAAGAAACACATACAGTCTCTTTTTTTAAAAAAACATCATTAAAAGCAGATCCAAGTAAGTACTTAGTTGCCAAAAGAAAAACTTGGATGTAATGAATGCGTAAATCCAGACCTGTGACCTAAAAAGTCCTGTAGGCCTCCTGTCAGAGTAGTCCCAAAGAATGTTTACCAGGTGCTTTTATTTTTATATATATATAAAAGAAACAAACTTACCGTAAAATACAGTGACTAAAAGACTGTTCCTAATCAAGTTAGAGAAACATAGAAACATAAGGTAATTCTTTGGAATACTTGATCCTACTGAGTTATTTGACACAGGCAAGATGAACCTCCAAGGCCCATTCCAGTTTCCATGATGCAACAACTTTATGGACAGAATTACACTTTTTTCCTTGCTTATAATTACACAAAAGTAAAATATAGGAACTGTCCTTTCCTCTCCTTATACTTGATTGTGTAGTTGATGGCACATCTATGATACACTAGATCCACATCTGGATCTTAAAACAAATGTTTTCTTCAGGATGTTATCACAGAAAAGCTAGTTACAGACGTTTTTTAAAGATAAAATGTTGGGTTTTTTTAGGATTTTAAGTGCCTTCTTCAGCTAGAGGTTATGAAGCTACGTTTCTGAATAACCATTCAATAGAGACAGAAGGAATATTCTTATGCCACAGCTTTCCACACCAGGCCCTTATGATCACTTCTCAGTCAGCATATTTCCAAACCCAATCTGAGCCATCTAGACCTCTCCCGGGAAACTCCATGAACCTAACTCTAAAATTTTATATTCCACTCCAGAAGCCAGAGCTGTAATGCTACTTTTTAATTGCTTAGAATATTTCACGCCTTACCCTTTAAAACCTGCTACTGGATTAAGGTTTACATAAATTTACAAATTAAAATGTATACAAATATGTAGTGCTGGACGGCTATTATCTGATGCAAGGCACATTTGAAAATCTCCTTTTAAATCAAAAGAAGAAAAATACAGGTAAGTGCCTGCTGGGAACATAAAAGAAACATCAGAAGAAAAAGAAAAAAAGTAAAAATTAATCAATGGTATTTTTTTAATAGGAAAGCAAATCAAATAATCTGATTTTCACTTTTGCTGGAATCCTCACTGTATTGCAGATATCACAGAATCACAGAATGGTTGGGGTTGGAAGGGACCTCTGGAGATCATCTAGTCCAACCCACCTGCTCAAGCAGGTTCACCTAGAGTAGATTGCACAGGAATGACACATTAAAAATGTTAAGCCTGCTTGTGTTGCAAACTCTGTTTTTGCAGACTATATCACTTAAATTCAACCCCCCCTAAAAGTTGGCAACTATGTTTTTGTCAGATGTAATATTAAATCTCTGTACCCTCAACTTTTATTTCAGCTGGATATTCCATTTGTAAAAGTTTGTTACACACACTGTAACTGTTGTCAATGCATAGAAGGAAAACAAGATCCCAGACATGTCTGATTACAGACAAGAAAAGGTGTGCAGCAGAAAGTGTACACTAGCATATTTTTCCTATAACCATTACTACAGCTTCTTCTTTCTTTCTTACAGAACAGTATCATTAAAAGTGTTATTCTGAATATAAGTTTCTATGGTGTTCTTGCACATCGGCTTCTGTGTAAAGGATTTTATAGATTTCTTTTACTTAAGGTTTGTGGTTTGTTTGCTCTAGTTTTATTGACAGAAGGCAAACAACTCATATGGGACAATTTTGTGCAAGAATTCCTATAAAATAATGTTCCAAGAAAATTGGCATATTACTTCAATTGTGAAATTGAAAAAGTCAATTAACTCAGGGCTTCACAAACTTAACATTGGCAGAACTTCATAGCACTAAATCAGCAGTATCAGCTAAACTATAATTCCGTGAACTGATTGAGAAAATTTTCATTACTAATAGCTAAAGTTAAGTACAAGCATGAGTGAACAGACACGAATCTCCATTAACAACGTCAATCTGAAAAATGTCAGTAATAACACACAGAATAAAATAGATGTGAAAATAGTACTTTGTTACTGTTACTGTATTAATAGAGAACACTGGTATTCATTAATCAGTTATACATGTAAAATAACTTCAAAGAGAATCCTATTGATGCTTTAAACCTCTTTCCAGTGACATGACTGATAACCTTTCCGATAATTCTGGTATGATCAAAACTTATTATGCTACTACGTCCTTCTCCAGCACAAATAAGTGCAGATAAGTGCTCTATGAATTAGCTTTTTTATAAATAAAAATGTCCAGTATCACATCCTTCTCTCTGAATGGGAGAGACATAGATTTGACTTGGTCGATAAGGAATTGGCTGGATGGTCTCACTCAAGAGACATGCATAAGTATATCTCTACACTTACTAGCCTGTTTCTACACTAGACGAGTCAATGGCTCCACGTGCAAGTGGAGATCAGTGATGAGTGGTGTTCCTCAGGGGTCAGTATTGGGATTGGTGCTGTTGAACATCTTTGTCAGCCACATGGACAGCAGGATTCAGTGTATCCTCAGCCAGTTTTCCAGCGACACCAAGCTGTGTTGCACGGTCAGCACTCTAGAGGGAATGGATGCCATCGAGAGGGACCTTGACAGGCTTGTGAGGTGGGCCCATGTGAACACCATGAAGTTTAATGAGGCCAAGTACAAGGTCCTGCACATGTGCCAGGGTAATCCCAAGCACAAATACAGGCTGGGAGGAGAATCAACTGAGAGCAGGCCTAAGGAGAAAGACTTGGGAGTATTGTTTGGTGAGACGCTTAATAGGACCCAGGAACGTGTACTTGCAATCCAGAAAGCTAACTGTAACCTGACTGCATCAAAACAAGCATGACCAAAGGTCAAGGAAAGTGATTGTCCCTTTCTGCTCTGTTCTTATGAGACCCCACCTGGAATGCTGCGTTCAAGCCTGGGGCCCCTAGCATAAGAGGCACATGGACCTGTTGGAACAAGTCCAGAGCAGGGCCGTGAAGATGATTAGAATGCTGGAGCACCTCTCCTATGAAGAGAGGCTGAGAGAGTTGTGGTTGTTTAGCCTGGAGAAGATAAGGCTTCAGGGAGACCTTATAGCAGCCTTCCAGTACCTAAAGGGGACCTACAAGAAAGCTAGAGAGGGATTTTTTACAAGGGTGTGTAGGGATAGGACAAAGGGTAACGGCTTTAAACTGAACGAGGGTATATTTAGGTTAGATATAAGGAAGAAATTCTTCATCATGAGGATGGTGAGGCACTGGAACAGGTTACCCAGAGAAGTTGTGGGTGTCTAATCTCTGGCAGTGTTCAAGACCAGGCTGGATGGGGCTTTGAGCAACATGGTCTAGCAAAAAGTGTCCCTGCTTACAGCAGGGGAGGCTGAAACTAGATGATTCTTAAGGTCCCTTCCAACCCAAACCATTCTATGTTTCTATGAAAAATCTAATGATATGCTTAACATTTTTTGGTGTCTTCTAATATAATGAATTTACACAATCTATACTAGTGCAAGATTTGCAGTATTCTGCTTTATGACCATATCGTCTAAACCTTCTGATTTTATTTGTAAAAATATCATTAACAACTTTTCTTATTTTTCCTTCAGAATAAGAATATTAACATTAAATAATTATTATTTAAAAGGTTGTTATGCAGTGAGTGGAAACTTACAGAGTAAAAATCAATTGCAAATATATTTGCAACAGGAATTAAAATCCACCTTCCAAGCAGTTGCTTCTAAGTTCTTAGCTGTCAATGCTGAAAACAAATGTACTTAGGGAGAATATTGTTCTCCCAGACAAATGTTAACCATGCTACAGTACGTAAGTCTTGTTTATGTTAATTGTACAATGCCTAGAAATTAATAACTCTTCAGCAAGACCTCTCCAGTGAAATAAACATCATTCCTCCCAGTTTCCAGCTGTTCTTTATTATTTTTCTTTCAAAGAGTAAAATCAACATACTTGTAAAATATTAACATCATTAAAATATCACAACATGCAGATCGCATGAGTTATCAGACACAATCTGAGGCCTTGTGCCCAGGATTCGTGTTTGTACAGGAATTAGGAGAATGTGGTCCTATATGGAAATATTTGTTGAATGTAGCCAATGTACAGTTGCTAAATATTTTCCTATAGATAAGAAAAAAAATAGTCCATCTTTGGACAATATGTGTTACAGATTTTATGATTTTAACTGAAAGAATCATATAATTGTTCTGGTTGGAAAAGACCTTTAAGATCATCCAGTCTAAACATGAAGCTAGCGCTGCCAAGTCCACTTCTAAGCCATGTCCCTAAGAACAATGGAAAAAATGTCATTTTCCAATAAAAGTAGGCATGTGACAAGGAATTCAGTTTAGCAGAGAGAAGACATCAAAGAGAGTTTAATGGAAAATTCAACTATTAGTTAACATAGTCTCTTACAAGCTGTCTAGAAAATTCTTAGTTATACTCTTTTAAAAACTATTCTTTGTTTCTCTCTGTTGCCACTCCTAGAAATTTTCTCACAGAACAGAAATCTGGATCCTGTTCTAAAGGCTACAGCTACGTCGACAAATGAAGTGACACCATGGGTCTGTAGATGGTACTGAGAACCCAGTGTCCACATAATATGCGTTTCACTTGGGATTTGTGTCTTGTTCCACTAATGAAGTGCCCTTACAGATGAAATGTATTAGGTACAGCTGCAGCACACCTTTGGGGATATTTTCACTTAAAAGAAGCCTAGTTAGAGTCCTACAAGACTACAAGAAAGGCCCTTCTACTCCAAATGAAATGCTAACACAGATATACCCTTAGAGATCTGTTTGTGATAAAAACAGATAAATGAAGGTCATCAAAAGAGATCGGAAAACAGTAAGATTAAAACAATAAGATGAAAACAATAAGGTAAAAAGCTTTCTTAAAAAAAAAAATAGATCTCATTTCGATAGATATTTGTCTGACTTAACTTTCAGAGGGCGTAAATATAAATATTTATATTAGAACTGGCGTTGATGATGTAAGCAATGTTAGTGACGACATTTAAAAGTTGTAACTTGAAATGTGACTTCCTTAAATTAAAGCTCTGGGAAAAATTATGAAAAAAAAATGTGCAGCCTCTCATTGAAATACAAATTACCATCAATTAAGTCTTATAAAATATTAAAAAAAAACACAAAGAAACAAAAACAAACAAGCAAACAACCCCCCCAAAACAACAAAAAACCTCACACTTTCAAGCTTTTATAATGTGTTTTTAGTCATCTTGAAAGCAAAATGTGCTGATTCATACAATTTCAAAATTTTGAACTGTTGAGAAAGCTCTTTTTTATATGCAATATATACCTTAGGAGGGAATGCTAATGCAAGGAAGCTGGGATTTTGCTATTTGTTTCTTCTGGGTTGAGAATGTTACCACTGAGTTCATAAACAAAATAGCAACATCTAAAGGAAAAGAATCCCACTCAAAGATAATTTTTAGAGATTTTCAGCTAATAGCAAAGTGAATAAAAATGCCAAAACTCTTTATTGTCGAAGAAAGGGGAAAAATTCCTCTACTGTTCAAAAACATGAGAGATGCTATATAAAGTTTCTCTCAAGTAATGAAGGCAAAATGTTATCCTTGGATGAGTTCACTGAAAGTAACCAGAAAGATCAATAAATTTGTATTTCTATAACTCAATTCACTGCAATCAAGACTGGTTTTAGCAAAAAAGCCTAAATAGACTGTACAGATAACCTATTACTGTCTAAAGTAACAGGTTTTGTCTGTATTGGCCAAATGTGAGTTTTGACTGCTTATGAGGAAAAAAATACAGCAACAATGGGGAAGATTACTTGGCTCAGCTTGGATAATTAATCTTACTACTTTTCAAAGGATATAAAAAAGGAGGACTAATTGCCAAAAATGTGTCAGAGCTTCCTTTGGCATTCTGCAAAACCATTGAGAAACTATGTTTGTATTTGCATGCATATTTTGTACTAGATTATTTTATCACAGTTTATATAAATTAATTTTTCAAAGATCCCTTGCTCTATTTGCGTCCACATCTGAAGGAAGAAATTCATGCCTGTGGAGTTATACTTTAATCCATATGAGTCTCATACCTTCCTCAAAACTCCTGTTTGTTGCAGTCGCAGCTTAATTGAAATAACTGATTGGACATTATATAAAAAACATAATAAACCAGAAATTAGGCTTCTCCCTTAGCTCTTGATGTGTACAGGTCATGATATTTACACGTACTCAATTTGCATGTCCTTTGAGCAGGAATTTGTATTTCTTATAAGCACACATTAATAGTAATAGAAGTAAAATTAGAAACACAGCTATGGGATCTAGGTCTCCAGTACAAAGCAAAAACAGATGGAAAAGGATAGTGGATCTGTTTGGATTTTAAGGAACTTCAACTGCTTCTGTGAGCAAAGAGTATCACAAATTATCTGACAAGGAGATATTAGAGCACTGATTTTCAAAAAGTTTTCAATGTCTCAGTGCAGAGGGAAAACAATGCACATTTACCTATCACAGGCAGCAATCTCTTTTCTTTGTAAAAATAGTTTCAACTTTTCCTTTTTGTTTTTTTTAAGGAAATGTACATTTTCAACATGACAGCTCTGAAGTGATAGGTATTAAGAAAAGATATATAGTGCAGACAGCAGCCAGGTGTTAAAAAGTAGTGAAAATTAAATGGGTAATTACAAATGAGGACACTGATGTGTTAAGCAACTTGGAAATTGTGTTAAAAAAGCTAATTAGTTGAGTACGCTGTGGTATCAAAATCTAAGAACATAGGAGGTGACACCATGGTGCTTTAAAGAAGAAACAAGACGATTAAGCTTAATAAATTAAGGTCCACTCAGTAACATTCATTTCAAAGAGATATATAAGTATTTAAGTTAGTAAACTGATATCAAATGGAGCAGCTAAAAGGTTAAAGTCTTTTTAAGCAGGATTATTTAAAACACTAAGGTCAAACATCAAATTGAATATCTATGACACATCTGAAAAGGACCGAAAGAAAGCTGGCTCTCTTAACAGTCAGAAACAATTTAAAAAATGCATTCTTTAAAGAGTGAAAACTATGTCCAGCTGAAGAAAACAGAGATGAGCATAAATTTTAACAAGTTAAATGCAAAATTGTAAATCAAGTGAATTAATATCTCAATGTATAAAATCTTTAAAAAATAAATAAATAAATCCAATGCCAGGGAGTCTGCAGGGCCAAAAGATTATCAGCATGTAAAAGAAATGTTCAAAGAACATAAAGATGTAAGAGAAAAAAATAAAATAAGCAATTAAACTAATTCTTTGCATCAATCTATGAAGGAGCTTGAGGCTTGAGTGACCTCCAAACCACTGTTTTGGTTTTGGTAGGTTTTTTTTTTTCCTGGCATTAAAATAGTAGCTGTCTCAGTGAAAGCATTAGCAAAAGAGGCTTTGGAAAATACTCAATAAAATTAATAATAAAAGTTTACTACAACCCAACAGCACTTACACAAGAGCTGAGCAACTCAAGCACAAAAATTCCAAAAGATTAAGTGAATGAATAAGCCTTTAGACTGGACCCATCACTATCCTAATAAGTAGGAAATGTGACAAAAAATCTTCTTCTAAGAAATTGGGTATGAATTGTGGAAATATAGAGGTGATAGAGGTGTCTTTTCCTAATTTCACTGTATACTGAGTTGGACAGACATATGGGCATTACATA
The DNA here is from genome assembly GCA_013399365.1 of Pampusana beccarii. Lineage (NCBI taxonomy): Eukaryota > Metazoa > Chordata > Aves > Columbiformes > Columbidae > Pampusana > Pampusana beccarii. Next base: position 787,130 of record VWYH01004272.1, on the reverse strand, counting down.
AAGCACATTTCACAAAACCCACTATTCATTTACCTTACTGCTTCTGGTCTTTGGTACACTAGTTCTAACGCATTACTTTTATACATTATATTCTATTGATTTTAAATGTCTTAATTCACTCTCTATGGACTGTGAGTCTAGAATCTAACTGTTCTCTCCTATGAAATTTTCAGCAGAACATCTGAGTAAAAAGAGACTAATTTTCTTCTATTGATCTCAAGTGCTCCAATGTGCACACTGAAATAACACAGACATTTTTGTGTGAGCTACTGTTTACTCATATGAAAAACAGAGGTCATAGTTGGCCTTCACTAGCAGTGCTGGAAACCAGAGATAATAATAAGGGCTCATAAATCCAGGAGTATGGTAAATTCAGTTTCATTTCAAATTCACCCCCTGTCCCTTTCAGAAAGAAGCCTCCAAATGGTGAAGAACAGCAAGACAGAACAGCATTTCTACAAAGCATGACCTAGCATTTCATTTGAAGATTATTCCTTTCCTCATGGAATATACAAAGAAAGAAGTCACGATTTGATTGCTTTGACTGATCAATAATGCTCCTTTTATCTAGCCTGAATATAAACATCTGTGGATTAAAATGGTATCCTTCAAGGAAAATGTATTAAATCCCTGTCAAACAGTAAACCTTCCATAAGCAAAATCAAAGTAGTATCTATTTTTTTTGAAATATTTGAGAACATGTGACTACTGATAGACTATAACACCTAATAAAAGGTCTTACTCTGCTCTCACAGCATGTGGCAAAAATATGCCATACTTAATCTCACAAAAATTATCCAACCTTTTTATAGACATGAATTTTGCTTTCAAGCAGTTATGTTCACTTGCTCTTGCTTCAAAGTACTTATAGGACCAGTGGCCACCCTGGAATGGATACAGAGCACAAAAGCCTTAACAAGACAAAAAGTTATTTCAGTTTTTAAAATTTTAAGTATTCAAAAGAAAAACCCTGACAAACAAAAAGACTGTGAAAAAATAACTTCAGGATTCAAACCTCCAATCTAAAAGAATAGTGATGAAATTGTGTTTTCTCTCTCATTACTGGCAAATGAAGAGAATGTTGAGGATTTTGTACATTCTTCTATTTTTAAATTTACATTAGCCAAACACAAGAGAAAATAGATCCAGCTCTGTCGTGGTCTAACCCAGCCAGCAAGCAAGTGCCACACAGACATTCTCTCACTCCTCCCTGCCCTGGTTGGATAGGGGAGAGAACTAGAAAAAAATCCCAGCTTCTGGGCTGAGATAAAGACAGTTTAATAGAACAGCAAAGGAAGCAATAATAATAATAATAATGATAAAAGACTATACAAAACAAGTGATGCATAATGCAATTGCTCACCACCCATGACCAATGTCCAGCCTGTTCCTGAGTAGCAATCACCGCCCCACTCCCCGGCCAACTCCCCTGGCTTATACACTGAGAATGATGCTATGGGGTGTGGAATATCCCTTTGGCGACTCTGAGTCAGCTGCCCTGGCTGTGCCCCCTCCCAGCTTCTTGTTCATCTCTTCATTGGCAGAGCATGGGAAGCTGAAAAGTCCCTGACTGTTTAGCAACAACTGAAAGCATCAGCCTTTTATGAAAACTATTCTCATACTAAACCCAAACCACAGCTCTACACCAGCTATTAGGAAGAAAATTAACGTTATCCCAGCTCAAACCAGGACAAGCTCCCTGCACAGAGCACAAATATTTCTGTTCTTAATATTATTCTAAGGCTCTGTTTTCATGTTAAAATCCCTTGGCAATGAAATTAGCTTTAGGTGCTCTTGTCCCCAACCACTCATTTGTGCTCACTACCTCAGTGCCCTGCTGGTGCCAGAGTACAAGAATATTTGTCTGTGGAATGAGCTTTAAAGCCTTATAAAAATTATTTTTGCTGATAAGGGGATGGGGAGGGCTCATGTACTTATTTAATTATTTATGCATTTCTAAACCAGGATCATTATATCATCCATATCTTAGGTGGCACATTTAAGTGGGTGTCCTGTTGCTTCCTGGAAAAGAAAACATAAGGAAGGCAAAAAATGGGAGATTTTCTGACCAAAGTCAGGAACTCACTGAACAATTTCTATCACCGATCCACAGCCACAGAATTCTGCACAGCCATTTAATTATGAACCTTATCAGTTCCTTCCCAGTCACCTTCCTTCCTTTCACCTAGTAGTGTAGGCTATTTTATAGTGACAGAGAATAGAGTGGTCTCTTGTTAACAAATATATCTGCTTTGCTGTATTAGAATATAAAAAGATGTACAGTGATGACCATCTGAAACAAACAGAACTTATTGCTATAAGGAACTATAACTCTTATTTCCTGAAAAAAAAAGTGTGAAAATAGTGCACAAACAGGAACTTTGCAAAGTTCATAGATACCTGCTCACATCTCTGCTCTTCCACTGTGATCAGTTTGGCCTCTGATTTTGTGATCACAGTTCATAATTCAGGAAAACAGAGATAGTGTCATAAAATGTTGATTTTAATGACCATATCAGTTGAAACTGGACAGGCAGAAACTAAATTTATCTGGGATATTCCACATCATATGTAATATTTATCTATTCTTTTGCAGGATTTTTTCTGTGTACTGTCTGCATGTGAAAACCTTACAGGGACACTGTGTGGGATGAGGAAAAGAAAAAAATAATTGCAGCACTTTTCATTCCTCTTCCTCCCCCAAGGCCTTTAAAGTGAACTATCAAGAACTGAATGCCTGTAATATCATAGGCAAAACTCCTCAAGAACCATAGTGCTGCTGATATAAAGAAGTCATGGTGCGACAGGGCTGGTGAGAAAGGGTTTCACATATTTTACATTCTCTTCGCAGAAAAACTAACCCCCCTTCTGTAAAACCATAAACTGTAGTTTTCCTCTTAAGAGTTCTGCAGTTAGAACAAGGAAGTCTCCTCTCACATCCAAGTAAGTAAACTTATGGTTAATTCTGCATTTTTAGGATGAGCAGATGTGGGAAAACCATTCTTGAACAAAGTCAATTAATGTAGCCCAAAGACAGATCTCTAATTCTTTTTGACATCCAGACTGTTTTATATGATTTAAGACTTCAAGTAATTACCTAGCTAGTCACTGATCTAAGCATCACACACACACAAAAATCGAACGTTAGATCCTTTGTTTTCTCCTCAAGTTGCTTTCAACAACACTCTCAAATGATACAAGCCTTCTTTTGTCATGTGTTGCCCATAAAACTTACTTGTTAAAAAATCTGATTTAGAGACTTCAAAATGGTACAAAATGGAAAGCAGAACATTCAAAGTCAGTCTGGCCAAGCCCACTAAATGGCAGTTTGACAAATCTCCCCATGTGGTTCCATGAAACAATTCTGCAAAAAAGTATCCCATGACAGCAGAGCACAGAGAAATGCAGCTGGACTATTTTGTCTTGCTGTTTTTGAGCACGAATGGGTAGTATCAACAGAAGTTATGTTTATGATCAGCTGAAAACCAGTCAGCTATACTGGAAAACTCTTCCAAAGCTCTTTCCAACTACTTAGGCTGCAAGCAAAAATCACCTGTTCACAAACCAGCTTTCCCATGAGACAGTAATAAGGTGGGATGACGAGGTATTCAGTAAAAAACACTCCATGACACTTTTCTGTTCCAACAAAGTTTCCTGCTATGACTCAGAGCAGCACAGTAGAGGCTATTAGTCACATCCCACTCCTGTGAGGAGCTAACAGCTGAGATAAGCCTCAGATGCACATGCATATCTGTAAAGATCCCAGCAGCACTGACTTGTTCCACTATGCTCTGACAGCCTCACCTTTCTTTGAATACATCAGAACATAGCAAGGCCATTCAGAAGAGGGCATTCATTTCTACATCTGTGCAGAGCTGACCTATTACTGAGGAAAAATTTGCTTTAGGACGTGGATTCTTAGTTCAAATGAGGTACAGTTGTCACCTTAAATGAGGTGACAGTAGAACGACTCCTATAAGCCAGGTAAAGTATGTATGTATGAAAAACAAAACAAACCAAAACAACAAACCGAACAAAACCAAACTGCCAACACAAGAACTACAGCAAATGAACGAGAGTGCCTCAGCACAGGCCTGCACTCACCCCTGAACTCTGGGAACATGAAATTCCAAGCAGGAGATACTATACATACCGAAAGTTGAAAAGATTTTAGTCTTGCCCTGCAAACTGAAATGCACGTGTTTGAAGCTGGTGTTCAAATCATAAAGCCCACAGAAGATGAGATTGCAGCTTACCGTATGGTACTGAAATCTACCAACAGATAATCAGTTGCTTCTTTTTAAACTATGGATTTGCGACTATGTCTACTTACATCAGATACTTTCCTTGCAAGAAGCAACTCGGGGAGATATTCAGAACTATACTGTGACCCACTGCTGTTCTAGACATAGAGACCTCTGAAGAAAGCTATTCGGTGGGCATTGAAGAGAAGAGGAACTGGTAGTGGCTTTTTTATGAAATGAGGGATTCTTTGATCGGTGTTAGACCTGTTAAGCCATAATCCAGTTTCATTAACTTCAGAAGGGTGTCCCCTTGCTCGTCTTCAGGTCAATATAACATTATATTCTATCCCTCAGTAACAGGGGTATGTGCAGTAAGTACTGCACATTTTTTGTTTCCTAAGCACTGTATGACTGAGAGTCTAATTTAAGTGGAATTTTCTTGTGAGAGATGAAGTCCCCCTTTAACCTATGACTATATTTTGGCAACATTTTAGTGACGTTAAAATGTCCCTGATGATATTCAGGACCCTTTCCAAATTGCGCTGTTATTTATGTCATTCAGCAAATGCATTTTTCAGCTTATCACCCCTGGTGAGGTACTACTGTGCACTAATAGAATTTGATTCACTTTCCACTTACGTCTATGCAGAGGTGAGTAACTTATGTTTCTTGTCTTCAAAGAAAAAAGAGATAAATACTCTGGGATTTCGCATGTGATGTCCTCCTTTCTTTTACAGTCAAATTCAGAATAAAGAAAACAAAGCTTATTACAAGCAAGACTGCTCTGCAGCCAGTGGTAAAATGGATAGAACCATTTTAAGTAAGTCAGGCATATATCTCAAATGATGAAATGAAACAAGGTAAGTTAGTAACCACAAGAGCCACTGTATCTACAGAACCAATTTTTGGTCTAAACAGCTAAAACACTGCACATTTTAAAATCAAATTAAAGACTTTATGACACGTCAGCTGGGAGTACGTTGGGAAGAAAAAAACCACACTTTAATGTACTGGACCAATGAGTTTCCTTTGCTTTTTATATTTGCAGCCTTTATTTTGTCTCTGAAAGTTACAAGATAACAAAGACTGATTAGCCGGGCATCCATTAAATCCTTTAGAAGTTATAGGATTTATAATAGCAGCAAAGCTGCCAGTTTTCTTTTTTGTCTCTCGGGTAATTAAAGAATAACTGTCTTCCAGATGTGCTGGCAGCATGCACTATATTCAGTCTGTCTGTCTTTAATCCTTTCCCTCAATTCAGTAATTTTTATGCTAAAAGGAAGCATTATATTGTTCAGAAATGATAAAAATACAGTCCAAATTTTGACTGTTTACTAAAAAGTAATTTATGTACAGAGTTTTCTATGATACAGAAAAGTTGAGATGTTGTTGTCTTCGTCCTATGTATTGAATCGATGCAAACAGAATAATACTCTTGAAGCCAGCACAGTAAACCAGACCAAAAGTGTTCCTAGACTTTTCCAACTTGGCTAGAATAACTTAATATTCATCTAACAACCCAGAGCCACCCTATTTCAGTCCACTGGTTGTAATGTCTTCTGAGGTACCAATCAGATGACCAAAATGTAGAGAGAGGGTGATAGGATCCACTTACTGACAAATCCCTTGTTCTCTTTATTTTTAAACACTTTTCCAGCCCTTGACTATTGCCGTACAAGGTATGAACAATTTTGCTGAGCATATATTTTCCTAGATTTAGCGGCAAACAACTAAAGGATCAATTAAACAAAGTCTCACCACTCTCTTAAGAAAAAGCTATCTGTTTGAAGACCTTTGCTGTCTCTCTTCACATAAGCAATTTCACAATGTCACAAGCTATTCTCTCTAACTCTAGGTAGCTATTTAGCTGTCACACATATCTACGTAAATCAGGTTCAGTTAAATCCGGTAATGATGCATGGTTCCTCAATACATACTTTCCGAACGACCTAAAGGTTTTCTGTGCTGTCCTATTCTAAATTGCTGGTCTCAGCTCTATGGTACAGCAATTTCAAATTTCTATCCATTTTTTAATTTTCATACTATCAAATACGTGAAAAACATGTTTCTTGATAAAAATTGTGGTTTACTCTCAAAATCCCTAAAATACTACCGGAGTTCATAACAAAATTTACTGCTAAGTTGTTCAGCCTTCACTGTGGTTTAACAAGCCAGGTCAGTGAATAGATTCCCATTCAGATTCATGCTAGAATGAACATATAGGCTATTACATATATGCTATTCACATTGGAACTTTCACACTAGTTTTATAAGACTACCTTACAAACCTTTGCTAAGTGCCAGCAACTTATACTTGCTTTCTTCAACTCTTTCAAAGCAAGTTTGTATATTGGGTTTTTTTTGTATACATGTACCTATATTGGGTTTGCATGGCAAGGTTTTGGTAATGGTGGGGCTACAAGGGTGGCTTATGTGAGAAGCTGCTAGAAGCTTCCCCCATGTCTGATAGAGTCAATGCCAGCTGACTCTAAGATGGACCCACTGCTGGCCAAGGCTGAGCCCATCAACGACAGTGGCAGTGCCTCTGTGATAACATATTCAAGAAGTGGGAAAAAAACTTCCGTGGAAGCAGCAGCCAAAGAGAGGAGTAGAGCAGATGTCCACCTGCAGCCCTTGAAGGACCCCACACTGAAGCAGCTGGATGTGTCCAAAGGAGGCTGTGACCCTATGAGAAGACCACCCTGGAGCAGGCTCTTGGCAGGACCTGTGACCCACAGAGAGGAGAACCCAGATTGGAGCAGGTTTGCTGGCAGGACTTGTGATCCCACAGGGGACCCATGCTGGAGCAGTCTGCTCCTGAAGGACTCCACCCCACAAAAGGGACCCACACTGAGGCAGTTCGTGAAGAACAGTAGCCTGTGGGAAGGACTCATGTTAGAGAAGTTCATGGAGCACTGTCTCCCGTGGAAGGGACCCCACGCTGCAGCAGGGGAAGAGTGTGAGGAGTCCTCCCCATGAGGAAGAAGGAGTGGCAGAGATAACCTGTGATGAACTGACCACAACCCCCATTCCCTGTCCCCCTGCACCACTGGGTGGGAGGAGGTAGAGAAAATCAGAAACCCTGAAGAAGGGACGGGTGGGAGGAAAGTGGTTTTAAAATTGGGTTTTGTTTCTCATTATCCTACTCTGATTTGATTGGTAATAAATTAAACTAATTTTTCCCCAAATCAAGTCTGTTTTGCCCACGATGCTAATTGGTGAGTGATCTCTCCCTGTCCTTATGTTGACCCATGAGACTTCTGTTATATTTTCACTCCCTTGTCCTGTAGAGGAGGGGGAAAGATAGAACAGCTTTGGTGGGCAGCTGGTGTTCAGTCAGGGTCAACCCACTACAGTGCCTATTATGGCTCATCGTATTTGTTTAAACTGCCTCTCCAGGTTATCAAAATCATTATCAAAATCTAATCATTTTCAATGTGCTTGCAGTAGGTCACACCATATCGCAAGCCTGATGTGATTTCTACTTCTTCATTTAGGCCACTGGTGAAACCATTTGGGAGTCTGGATCCACAACCACCCCAAGGAAATTTCTTTTGATACATCCTTGCTTTTTCACAGTGATTCAGTGTTCCCTGAACACTGTTTTAATAGTGTATCAATAGTTCTCTGAACTATTATTCAACTGATTTTGCATCCATTTGTAGAAGCTTTCCTCACTTACAAGGTGGTAGCAAAACCATTATGGAAGTCCAGACAAAATATCAGCTAGGTCTTGTACAATAGCAGGGTCTACCAGCATAATAACTGTATCACTCTAGGAATATAACAAAGCAGTTTTGATAAAGGACTAGAGATAATGTGATAACTAATAGATATATATAACAAGTAGTTATGAAAGTATTGACTGTTTATCCACCTATCAGAAATCTCTTAATGGACCTATTATACCTGTAGACTGAATGACCCTAGATAAGCCTAGAGTAATAAGGAAGTATATATAATGGCATTGTGCTAATAAATGTCGTGTTATCAGGAAGCCATATCTCATAGTCTTCTGCAGAAAAAACCAGAAACTTTATCAGACAACACAAAAGTAGTAAAACAAGACAGGAGAAACATCAGAAGAATAAAGATAATGCCTAATGATATCAATGCAAATTATAAAAGACTACTTATGGAGAAGTGCAATAAAACGTTATTTTAGGTATAACTCAAGCGTGTATAGAACTGTGCAGCAGCCTCCTGCAGCTGCCCATGGTTGACAGCCTAGGCAGAAATGTCTTTGAATTGCGTATAACTGCAAAAAAACTCCAACAGCTAGCTGGAAAGGCACCTACCTTCAAGAATCGGTAATAGAGAACTTTTCACTCTAATATCCTGTACTGATATACTGGTATAAGTAAGTTTTACCTACAGTCATCATATATACCTTCATATATCTGCTTGTTGAGGTCTGGTACCCCAATCTCTTTAGTAACTTGGATGTAATACGCTTACATGTTCCCAAACATATTTTATAAAAATCCATTCTAAAAAAAAAAATAATTCAGAAATATTTATAATGGTCAAGGGAGAGAATGCTACTTCTCAAAATATGCTAATGATTTGCAGTATCATGCAACTACAACAGCAAACACTGCTTAATTTCTCTCAAAAAGTATAACTTATTTATATAATACAATTAATTTACTGCAGATTTCTTCCATGTCAGCAGTTCTCTTGCTACATTTTTGGCAATTCCAATTTCATTTTGAAACATATTTTATTTTACTCATCCTTTATTAATCCTGACAGAGTAGCTAGTGAGAACAGTACACCAAATTAACCTAAAGCCTGATGGCAAGACTACTTTTGTTTTGAAAAGATAAAAACAGAGTCAATAAAACAATGGTTGTCTCAATCTCATCCCTCCATAGTCAAAGCATAGTGTATTACAATGAAGAAGAAGAAAATATGTTCAGACAATATTAGCTATTAGCTAATTGGACCTAATTGAAGTGGTATATATTTCCTTTCCAAAGTATTACACCCATCATTGCCTGAAATGAAAGCTTTATTTCAGAAAAAAATGAGAAAGCACTTCAGGATTTGCCCACAATTTTTTCTCTCGCTAAAGAAGCTGGGTAAACAATGCTGCTTCATTCAGTCAGAGCAAATGTAACAGCAGCTTTTCTCTTTAAGGGAAATTCTTACTGCAGGCCCAGATCACTTAAAAATCAAATGGAATTAATATTTATAGCTGCCTTTTAACAATGCAGATTTAATTCCAATCACATACAATCACTTCTGAATTTCTTGATAAGTCTTGCTTAAACTAAACAATTTATGTTCATATCTCAAGGCAAAAGCAAGCACTCAAGAAATTATAATAAACTGAAATAAGTATAAATACATAAGCTACATATTGGGCTAAATGACTTTCCTTCAGCAGTAAACAGCTTTGTGATATATTGTTAACAGATGGACCCTAAAAAGTTGGACTGTTGTGCTTTATTTGGCCAATGTTTCTTATGGCCTCACGCTCAAGACATACTCAACTATTTGCTGAAAACGTATATCCCTGTAGCAGATGGTAGGCGGTCAAGTGTCAGTCTCTACTCTCTTGACAACATGGAGCAAATCTAGCTTAAGCCTGGAGCACAAACTTTAAAATAATAATGAAGCATGAAAGTTTATGAATTCAAACATTATCTACCACAGACTGATATTTCTTACTTTCATCTTGACATCCTGCCTCCCTAGATGGAAGGCATATAACACATCCTTCCTTTTCCTCCAACATAATAGCCAAATTTTATTTTGAATCCATATCAGTTTAGTCATAATTATGATTAAATAATTGAGTAATCGAACCTCTCAATCTCTTAATCTGTAAACACAAGGAATTAGAGATTGATCTTCCGCTGCAAACTTCTAAATCACTTTGAGTGTAAAGTTAAACTATTTTAACAAGCAGTTTTATTCTTTTCCAATGGAGTCCATTTCATCATTTAATTTCACAGGAGGTAACAGGAAAAATCCAGGTACTTAAGGCTTTCCTTTCACAAGACATTTTGCCAACATACTTTTGAATTGTCTAACTCCTTTTCAAAAATACATCAAAGAAACAATGACCAGCATGAGCAATTAATAAAGACATCTCCCTGCTCAAAAATGTATTAATTAGATTTTTTCTCTTTATAATACTAATCCCAATTATAACTTGACTTGATCTGAAATTACACTAATCTGGTTTACTTGTGACAAAAATCTTTGAAGAAATATCCCTAGAAAGGAAGTGAAGAAGGAGTTAAGTACCCAAGCCAATGTTTAAAAAAATAAAAAGTTAAAGAAACAATACAGAAACTTTGAAGATTTCTCATTTAAAAAAATAACCTTTCAAAAGTAAATATAGAGACATATATATGCCCTCATTTGCTGGATATCTGCTTTACAATATTCTAGACTTGCTCCATTTAAACTGCTGGATTACTCTCTTAGGGAAAACACAGTTCAGTTTGTTGCTAAAGAACTGAGCTATTCCTAAAGAACCGGGTTTCTAAGGCAGAAGAAGTCTTCAGCATTTTGTAGCTATTCAAAGCTTTAAAAACAAGGCTTGGGGCATTAAATCACTATTCAGAAGGAACAGTGAGTATTATCCAGCAGACATATTTACATCTCCTTATTTACTAGAGAGAAATTTTGTTTCATTTAGAACCACATGCATTCCTTTCAAGACAATGCTTTCAGAGATGTTAGCTCTATCTTGCCACTTCTTGCAAAACATAAAATAGGAAAAACAACAGCAAAATAGTAAAAAGGCTGTTATGTTTTGTTTGAAAGCTGGGTAGTTTTTCCATACTGGAGACGGGTTGTATTCAATTCATTCTGCCTTTTGTACAACTTGGAGACTTAAACATAAGAGAAATAATGATTTCTCTGGTCTAAATCTGTGTGTAAGTTATATTGACTCACATATTCTCTTTACTGCTTGTAGAGTATGTGTGGAACATCCAGTATCCATTCAATCAACAGAAGAGCAATTTAATACCCTTGTTATCAGAAATTCTATATGTAATAAAAACTATACTGTTTAGTAGCTGTATGTTTATAAACAATTTGTCCACTAAGGCATATTAAGGACCTAGCTTACTCATGTTAGGGGAATCAAATTATTGTATTTTCAACTTTGATATATCAAATACCTTGGGCACAATCTATATTGCCTTAATAGCTTCTGAGATTTAGCATATGCAGAAGTAAGGTGTGTTAGAGAAATGAGTCTCCATTATTCCTTCACAATTAACTGCTTTTATTGGAATTTCTTATATTGTTGCCAGTCCATTCTCACCCTTCATTTCCTAAGGAAAAAATTTCAGCCTCTCGAACCTTCAAATGTTCAAGAACAGTGTTTTGCAACAATCCAAGAATATCAGGTGGTTTTACAAAGACTATGAAAGACCTGGTTACAGGTGAAGTGTAACATTGGATCTCTTTTTTTTTTTTTCCTTCTATAGGAAGGTCTTTTTCTTCACTGCCATATTCCTCTTAAGACAAGTTACAGGTTACAACAATGCCCATAAAGACTTCATAGCTCAACTCCTCTTGAAATCAGTCTAGAACAGACATCAGTGGCAGAGATTTTGGATGTACACAGATTCATTGACCCTTCTCTGACAGACAAAAGCACATGGATAAATTTGTTCTCTTGATGTAGGAACATGGGAAAACTTCAGAAAGAAGTCAATGCAAACATCTCCTTATGAGTCTATAGAACATGATTATTACATTTTTGTAATTTCAAATACTCTCAGTTGGACACTGAATGTCATCACGATGCCAAAGGCTCATTGCAGAAGCAATCAGTATTTTGCCCACCTTTTGGAACACTGAATTTTAAAAAAAGGTGTTCAGAACTCATTCTACTCACCTTCACACATTCACAGCATCACAATTTGTGATGGCCTAGAAATTATAAAATTTAAACCTGAGATGTTATTTAAAGCATTTTATAATGAAAGAAGCTTTAACAGCCTTTATACCAGCATAGAGGTTAATTTTGTCACCACCCTTTTAAAAATGAAAAGACATCTATCCTAGTCTAATTCAATATAAACAATTGAAATCAATGAGAGTTCTATATAAAGAGCAAGGGTAGAGCATGATGCAAAATGTCAAGAGTATCTATTTATAGGTACTGAAATTGTAAAAAAAAAAAAAAAAAA